>RJWT010033641.1:0-13855 GCA_004365215.1 Cuniculus paca
ATTATAGGGAGGGGAGCCAGCTTAAAAGCTGTCAGCTGTCAGGCAAAAGGTCTCAGTGGCTGAGGATGCTGGCAGTAGAAGTAGCAGTGAGGGGTCGAGAAATGCATTTAGGAGAAAAATTGGGCAGAACTTAGAAATGAGTGAAGTTGTTGTCCAAGACAGTTTCTCAGACCGTGGAGGTGACATTCACAGAGAGGAACCCTGGGGAGGACCAGGCTTTGAAAGTGTGTGAGAGAGTGGTCCAGAAGCCACAGCCGCCAGTGCGTAGAGGAAACAAATGTGTCGGGATGGTCAGGTGTGATGTCCTGCAGGGAGGGCTTTGCCCAGGAAACCTCAGAGCCTCTGGGCCTCTGGAAAGCGCACCGCATCCTTAAAACGCGAGGCCAGGTTTTGGTTTTTTGTTTTAAATTGTGTGTGAGTAGCAAATGTCTGACAAGGCATGATAGGGAAATTTTGGCATTTCTCTTATGGTAATTCTTATCTTTTAAAGCAAGTTGAAATTTTAAAAACCTTGGTTTTTGGCTTGTTAGTTTTTGGTAGTGTTAGGCTCCACTGGGGTGTAATGGTCCAGGTCCTCCTTCCCACTACCTCCAAACTCCAGTAGCTTGCACCCCCTCTGTTTCTGTTTCTCTCTCACACATTCCAACACGTGTGCATTCTTACTTGTCAGAGTTGAGTGTGACACATTGCTGCAGTATGTGAGTGTCTACAGACACAGCATCTGATCACTTGTACCCTACACAAGGAACACATCCACTGAATACCAACCTTGTACCAGGTTCTAGGTCAAAGGCTTTATTTTTCAAAACTGGGAATTGAAACCAGGGCCTTAGCCCGTCGAGGTGGTGCACACCTGTAATCCCAGCGCTCAGGGGGATGAGGCAGGAAGCTCAAGGTCAGCCTGGACTGCATAGCAAAACCCTGTCTCAAAAAACAAACCAACAAAAACCAGGGCCTTGTGCGTAGTGGACAGGACTAATGGACTGCAGCCCTTGTACATTGTCCTATAGCTCTTGTCTGTTGTACTAATGAACTGCAGCCCTTATTGTTCTAGTTTTTACTTTTTAAATTTTGTCTCACTGAGTTCCCCAAGTGAGCCTCCAACTTACAGTCTTCCTGTCTCAGCCTCCAACTTACAGTCTTCCTGTCTCAGCCTCCCAAGTGGCTGAGATGATAGGGGTGCATCCCCATGGCTGACAAGAGCATATAATTTTTAAGAAAATGCCACCTGCACTCCCTTAAGTAAATCTGTGTACCCTAATGTTGACATTTTACATAACTGAGGAATAGTGATCAGAACCAGAAAATTAACATGGACACAGTGCTATTAACTAAGCCGTGGATAATTAGATTTCACCTTTATTCTTTTTACTAACAGTGTCCTTTGGTGGGGGTGAGGAACCCAGCCCCATACCCCACACTGAGGTCTCCTGTGTCTCAGTCTGAGACAGTTCTTCACCCTTTGCTTGCATTTCCTGGCCTCGGTGCGTTAGGAGTGCTCTGACTGCTCTGCAGCCAGTCCTGCTGTGCACAGGCTGTCTGAGGGAAACGGTTGCTGAGTGTGGGAGGACCTTTGGGCGAAGGGAACCCTGTCAAAGGATCTGCTGGAGCCCTGCAGCGTGATTGTCCTGTGCCCCTGCACCTGGCCAGTGGCCTTTGCAGCTAGTTAAGAGTTCCTTGTCCCACTGCTCAGGAGGTCCTTGAGGTTCTTGCCCACCCCACCCAAGCCCTGCTGGATTCAGGCTCTGGCTTCCTGGGTGTCAGCGCTGACCCAGCCTCTGTCATTTTCTTACCAAAATGGATCCCACTTCTCTCACTCTGGGGACACAGAATCCTGTTCACTTTGTTTTTCTTCTTATCACTATTCTGTTTTCTGGAACTTCAGAGTGGCCTGTGCCAGACCCTAGGGTACAGTGTCACAGTGGAAAGCCTTCACCCCTGAGGGGTGGACATTGCTTCTTGGGTGGTGAAAGGAAAATCTTACTGTATTTTATTTCATTTTTTTATTTTAAAGAGATTAAAAGAAAAAAAACAATAGAAATGATACAGGATTTCAAAACAAGCTGATAGGGAATTAACAATAGTCACTATATTGCATATTGTTATCTTCAAAACAGTTGCTCATGGGACGGGGGATTCAGTGCAGTGGCTCAGATGCTCACCTGGTAAACGTGAGGCTGTGAGTTCAATCCCCGGTACCAAAAAAACAAACAAAGAAACAAACAGACAAAATAGTTGCTGAGATTGCAAGATACGGGCATGTGGAACAGATCAAACATAAGCAATCACAGTTTTTTTCCATGAACTAACAGAATCAGTAGTACAATTATCTTAGCTATCTCATGTATATATATATGTTTTTGTTTGTTTGTTTGTTTCTCCTTCCTTCCTTTTCTCTTTTTGCCCATCCCAGTTGTTCTTTCCTTTTGAGCAGTTTCATTCCCTTTGACAATATGTATTGTACCTTTTGGATATTTTACTCTTTCAGTTTCTTATATGAGGGAGACAATACGATGTTTACACATGTGAGTCTGATTTATTTCACTTATGAGTGTCATCTCCAGTTTCATCCATTTACCTATATAGGCCTCAAGTTTATGCTTCTTTATAGCTGAGTAGTACTCCATTGTATAAAAATACTACATCTTTTTTATCCATTCCTCAGTTGATGGCCATTCGGGTTGTTTCCAAGATTTAGCTATTACAAATTTTGCTGCTGTAAACATACATGCACATGTATCACTGTGGTACAGTGTTTCTAATTCTTCTGGGAAAATGCCCAGCACAGAAATAGCTGGATTGAATCAGACCTCCAATCCTAGTTTTTTGAGGAATTGGCCACATTGATTGCACCAGTCTACACTCCCACCAACAATAGAGAAGAGTTCCTTTTTCCTCACAGCCCCGCTAGCATTTGTTACTGGTTGATTTCTTGATCTTGGCCATTCTTTCTGGAGTGAGGTGGAATCTCAGTGTTGTTTTAATTTGCATTTCTCAAATGACCAGTGACATTGAACATTTTTTCATATATTTGTTTGCCATTTGTATTTCTTCATCTGAGAAGTGTGTATTCATCTCAGATGCCCATTTTTGAATTGAGTCTTTGAATTTTGGGGGCCTGATTTTTTTTGTTTGTTTCATTTTACATTCTTTGTATGTTCTAGATAGAAGTTGTTCATCTGAGGACTAAGATTTTTTTCTCAATTCATGGGTTTTCTTTTCACTTTGTTGGTGATTTCCTTTGACATGCAAAAACTTTTTAATGAGATGAGATCCTAATTGTTAATTCTGTGAAGTATTTTCCCTTGCTGTATTTTATGCATAAAGATCTACCAACTAAACATATAGCACCTCACCACACATACAGTACATCTGTAGTATTAAATTATCATTGGAAAGTAAGGGTTGGTTAGAGGAAAAAAACCCCAAAAAGCACATCAATAAGAAAAAAAAGGACTGAAAAACACCACTATGGACCAAATGATTTGCCAGTATGATCTCATTTAATTGTAAAAGTTGTGAAGTATTTGTTTTTGAGGAAACATATTAAGAAAAGTTTTCATATTTTCACCATTAAAAACAAATGAAACTGAAAATTAGCAAAATTATGTTCCTTGCCTAAGGTCACAGACCAAGTCTGTGTGGACAGTGGATATGCACCCAGAACAGACCTTTAAATATGTTCATCCCTGTCCATTTAATCTTACTCATACTAAAAACCACTCTGAAAATCAATAGAAAAAATACACCTAAGACCAAGGTGATCTTTTCTGGCCTTACTCATTTACTTGTATTTTCTGTTGCACTGCCATGACAAGGGTTGGTAATTGCAGGGTACTGCTTTACACATCTGCAGTGCTGATGTTAGATTCTTCCCATGGGCCCAAGTATACCACCTGTAGCAAGGCCGAACCTATTGCCTGTCTGCTGTTGCCTCCCCGTTGTGTAGAACAATGCAGCACATAGGAAAGTGCTCAAAAATTATATATTGCATGAAGAGAAGGGAAAGGAGGTAAAATTTTAAGAAAAAAAAAAAAGTCACAGCCAAGCTGAATGATTCTGATTGATCTTGAAGCCATAAAGTAAGCAGTTTGAAAAGTAAATAAACACCAGTGATCAAAATACAGGAAAAGATTTATACCTACCACAGAGAAAATGAGTTTTGGGTGGCCAGTTGAGTTTGATGTACAAACTTTTGCCTCTAGCTACTCACACTCCAAATGTATGACTTAATATTATTATACTATAAGCACAGCTAATAGATTAGATCAGAGTTAACTTTTCCATCTTTCTGGAGGGGGGAAGGAAGGAAGGATGGAAGGCAGGCAGGCAAAAAAGGAAGGATGGATTTTGTTTTCTTTCTCAGTATCAAAACTAACTATACTTTTTAGCTTTTCTTTTATTAGCATATGTTTGTTGTACGTGAAGTTTCCATTCATCTTAGGGAGTACATGACATGTACATAATACATCTTGTTTCTATTTTACTCCCCTCCCCTCCTCACCACCTCCTCCCTCCTTCGTCTCTAGATCCTCTTTCCCCATTTTCCTTTTCTTTTTTATTGTCATTATTTTAACTTTGTATTTAAGACATGTAATATTTACATTCACTATGGGTATTTGGTACATTCACATGACACATCTTAAAACTTCCCCCACACCCCATCTTTGCATTTGCAAAAGATGTATCTCCCTGTTTTCTTCTATCAGTCCTTTATTTTGCTCTTTATTTGCATTTTGCCTTACTCAAATGAGAGATACTGTATGGTACTTAACCTTGTGTATCTGGTTTATTTCACTTTTTATTTCCCAGATGCACCCATTTTCCTACAGATGTCTCAGATTTATTGTTCTTTATTGTGCAGTAGTATTCAATTATTTATAGACACCACACTTTCTTTATCCGTTCATCTGCTGATAGATGTACAGGTGGCTTTCAAGGGTTAGCTATTACGAATTGCGCTGTTATAAACATGATTATGCACGTATCACTGCAATATGACGTCTTTAACTTTTGGGAAGAAACCTAGAGAGGAATAGCCAGGTTAAATGGAATTTCTACTTTTCAGTTCTTTGAGAAATGTCCAGACTGATTTCTACAATGTACTAGCTCACATTCGCACCAACAATATGGAAAGGTTCCTTTTCCACCACAGCTGCCCCAGCATTGGTTATTATTTGATTTCTTGGTGATTGTAGTTCTTTGTGTTGTGAGATGAAATCTTAGTGTTGTTTTCATTTGCATTTCTCTAATGGCCAGAGATGTTGAACATTTTTTCACATATTTATTGACCATTTGTACTTTTGAGAAGTGTCTGTTCATTTCACTAGCCCATTCTTTAATTAGGTCTTTTATTGTATTTAGGGGAGTCTAACTTTTTTGAGTTCTTTATGTATTCTAGATATTAGTCCTTTCTCCAAGGAATAGTTGACAATTTTTTCTCCCCAACTATTTCTGTTGGGGTTGTCAGCTGAACCTCCCTAGATGTCACTGGGCACATTTTGGGGTCCCCAAAAATTTCCAAGTTGGGTGAGGATGTGCTTCTCTCTCTTGAAGAATGTTTACATCTATTGTCTGTGAATCAAGATTAAAGTGATCACTGCATTGCACAAAAGCTGTGACTGTGTCATGGGCTGAGTCTGAGGGTCTCTGAGGCTGACATGAGGAATTTAATCCTCCATTTAAAGTAAGTATGTAGATTCACTGACTCCCATCCTGGAAGAGGAATTTTCAGGGTTTAAAAAGAGGCATGAGAAGGATTTATTGGAGGAAGATACAGGATGCACTCAAGAGCAAAGTGGAGGTGCTCAGCTGGGGGGCACACATTTGAAGCCCATGTGCATCATGGGTGATCACAGACATGCATGCTCACAGCTGGGTTACAGGGCAGGCTGTCCACACAAGCTCGAAGTGGAGATAGGCCTTAGACAAGCTGCCTTCTGCTTCTGGGCTTAGCTGCTTTCTGGGCTAGAAGAAAAGGGCAATTCACAGCTGAAAAGGGAATGGCAGACCTACTTACAGGTTTCCTGTGCTGGAGAAGGAAAACAATAAATAAACTGGGCTTGTATTCTAAAGCTACAGTTTTTCTTTAAAAATACAATTGTCAACTCTCAATTTCTTGGTCTCTGTTCTACCTAGTTTTATTTCTTCTGTCCAACTTCAGCAGCATCTCATGACTGTTTCCAAGGCTCAGCCCTGCGTGGGGCTAGGGCCTCTTGTGTGCCTTCTGTGGCAGGCCTGAGTGCAGAGGGATTGAATTTGATTTTCCAAAGCACCCCATAGGCAGGTGCAAGTTTCAGTTTTTGCAGTGCTTTTCCAAAGACATTATTCAGAGAGGGCTGAGACCCAAGAAGTGGCAGCTGTGACCATAGGAACCCCACTTCAACAGACAAGGGTAGAAGTAGATGAAGGATGGCGACAGCACCACCAACCCTGTTTTCTTAGCCACAGTGGCCCCAAGAAAACCGCTACCTCCACTGGTGCAGGCAGGCAGGGGCTGCCTCACTCAGGACTTAACAGGGCAAGGAACTCTGCTGGCTGTGCCAAAGAACAGGCCAGCCTCTCACCCATGCTAAAGGCAGACTTCTGGATGTGACTTCAAGTATCTCTTTATCTGAATCATACTTCTAAGGCCTTCATCAAATGGCTTTTTGTTTGCCTTTGCTTTTATTCCCCCCACATCCCCACCCCCACCAGGCTTTGAGACTTGGTGTCCTTAGATGCTAATGCCCACAGAGAGAGGGACAGTGGGAAACAGGGACACATGCTCGGTCCCATTACCTGAGCAGCCTCGTGCTCAGAGGACAGGTGCTTCAGGCTTTAATTGTAGCTTTCAGCCTCTGACACTGAGCCCTGAGAACCTCTCTGCAGGCGGGAGCATCAAGTGCTGCAGTCGCTCCGCCCCACAATCCATGACCGGGTGCAATTCCTCAAAATCAGAGATCGCTCTCACTCTAAAGAAACCTCATCGCCTCACCCCTGTGGAGTCGCCATCATGCACACTCCTGTCTGCCTTGGCAGAGGAAGGCTGATCCAGTCCTCGCATGCCACTCCCCAGGGAAGTCATACTGGCTAGCTTTGAGGAACCCTCATGCCACAGCCTTGCTTGGTGACAGCTTTTAAAAAAGTGAAGGTTCTCTCTAGCTAATGCTTGCCCACACTCAGGAGGGAAGGCCACCACTTCACTAATTCACATGGAGGAAAAAATCACTTGAATAGTATGTGAAGTCTGTCAAATTACTGGTTTTTAGCTATAGTCTTGAGAAAGACGTGATCCGCTCAGCATGTGATGATGTAAGAACACTGGGACCAATTGCGACTTAGACTGATCGTCCTCCATGTGTGCCCCTGCACAGACGCCATGACCCACCAAAACTGGAGCTAAACCCTATGAACCAAAAGGAAGAACTGGCCACAGGTTACCTTCAAAATGTATTTCTGCAGCCTGGCATGGTGGTGCACACCTGTAATGCCAGCATTTGGGAGGCTGAGGCAGGAGGATTGCTGGACTGTGAAGTGAGTTCAAGGCCAGCTTGTACTACCTGGCGAGACCCCATCTCAAAACACCGAAGCAAAACAAAAAGGGTTCTTCTGCAGTCTTTTTCTTGGCCTAGGAAGTCCAGTATTTGGTTTTATTCTTGCCCGTGAGTAGGTAAAATAACTTCCGCAGGGAGTTTGGTATCTTGTTGGCATCAAAAGTTCACTAAAGGTAGTAGCACGGAGAGACCAAGGGACAGGACTTTGAACTTCGTTCGACCTGGCCTTCAAATCTGATGCCTTTCACTCCCATGCCGTCCTAGAAATGAGTGAACAGTTTCCCTTTCAAAGCTCAGAAAAAGGCTCAGACAGGTTAAGTAACTGCCAAAAGTCACAGCAAAACGTTCTGTGCAAGAGGAGCACTTTGGTTCATAGAAATCAGTAAAATGGCAGGTGGCACTGAAGAATTACTACTCTGGGTAAAATGATTGGAGGCTCAGCTTTATCCCTGCCTTACCGCCAAGCAAACCCAGTGTGCAGCGTCTCCAGGTCCATCTCCAAATTGCAGCGCCTTGGTGGGGGAGGAGGTGGGCCCGACCCTCCCGGCTAGGATCACGTGAGCCTCCTGGGTGGGGACTCTGCAGCCAGCCCACCCCGCCCGCTGTGCACCTCGGGCAGCCGGGTGTGGGTGAGAGCCGCCTGCCCTACGCTGCCCTGCCCTGGCCTCGCCTGGCCTGGCCTGCGCGGGAGCTGGGGATGCGCCCGGCGCCCGGGGAGCGCAGGTGAGGCGGGCGCGCAGGTTTGGTCCTTGCTGGTGAGTGACAGTGGGAGGGGCGGGGCCGGGGAGGTGGGGGGGAAGGGGCGGGGCCGGGGAGGGAAGGAGCGCGGGGCGCGCGGCCTGCGGCTGCAGGGGGCCCTCGGTCTGCTCCGGGCCTGTGCCCTGCCGGCCTGCAAGGCTGGCTTGGCTGAGGTTCGGGTGCGGGGAGCCAGGGTCGCTGCCCGCTGCCCGCGTCCTGCGGCCCCCACCTCACAGGCCTGTGCGCGGCGGGGACGTGGGCGCAGGCGCACCCTCCCCAGGAGGGAGCCCGTATTCTGAGCACCACGGAGAGCGTCCTCCCTCTGAAGCCGGCTTGGGCTGGAGAGAGCGAGAGGGCCTGCAGCCCAGGCCGGGCTTTGTGCGCAGCCCTGTCTGTCACACAGCCACCCCCTCTGCTGGCCTGAGCTTCCCAGAGGCCTGATCTGCTGTCGGCAGGGCGGGCTCCTATGTGCCAGCTGCCTCTGCCCTCCGGCACGCTTGTCAACCATGGGCGGCAGCTCCCTCCCAGGCCGAGAGGGCCGATTCACCTAGGACGCCCCGCTTCGCACGGTGGCCCGCCCTCTCACAGGAACTGTGACTCTTGGCCGTGGGGCCTGCGGGCCAGGAGCAGGTGCCCACCAGAGACGGTGCGCATCAGCGGCTGCCTGGGCTCGGCGGTTCCTGAATGGGTGCTCAGAGTGCCTCAAGAACTCAGCTGAAAGTGGTCCTTAATTTTCTTATTGCAGTGAAGCTTTGTAGTTAGCCCTTCCTGCATATGGTGTTTGAACTCCAGGTGCTGCCCTGAACACTTTGTGTGTGATTGTGGTTTTGTTATGGTGTGCCCAAGTATAGGGCAGATGCTACTTTCAGTTTTTACCTACATCATTCTCTTAATACATGCAGCCAGCAGGAATGTCAAGCCCCACTCCGCAGATGCAGAGAAGTGCGGTGAGATTAGTCCAGTGTCTGCCGCTGCCCTGTGATTGTGCTGGGATTTGGATCCAAGCAGGATCACCAGCGCTCGTGTTGCTACTTACCCCTCCCGATTTGGGAAAGTGGGCAGTGTAAACCTCTCTATGGCTTTAGATGCCAAGTGTAGAGTTAGATATACACGGTTGAACTTTGAATGTAGCATTTACAGATACTGTAAGTTAGCCTGTATGCACCATACATGACGAGCTGTCCTGTGATAGACATAAAATGAGTAGCAAATTATTTATAAACAGGTGTTATTAGAGTCCTTCTAAAGTCAACAGTAGCGCAGTATTCCAGATGTGAAAGCTGAGACTGTCTTCACGTTCATCTCTGCTGCTTGAGGACTGAATTGACCTTGGTGAACTACCGATGCATCTCCAAGTCTGAGTCTTCACATCTTTAAATTGGGCTGCTTTCATAGAAGATGAATTTACAATAGCATAGGACCTGCCACACCTAGTATGCAGATTGGGTTACTGTTTATAAGTCAGTACAGGCTCCTGTGTTTGGTGTGTCTTTATTTTGTCGCGTGGATTAGTGTAGCGGTGGCTCAGCATGACTCGTTCACCTATAGTTTTTCATAGACATTCTATAAATACTTGCTTCCCTGTATGAACACACTTGTGTGTGTGTGCATATAAACACGTGTGCATACACACACAATCTAAAACATCTACACTTGAAATTCTAAGAACTGAGTGAATTCTGTCTTGTTTAGTAAGAACTTTCTTTTAGTAAAACAGTCACTAACTTTTAAATTAGAGAAACTTCAGGTTAATTTTAAAACTACTTTTGAAAACCAGGCAGAAGAATTACCATAACACCTAACAGTTGCAAAGTCAAGCAAATGGGTGGAGTATGGTATTTATTTTTCTATGACACTCTTACAAACTGCAACATAATCTGAAAACTGTTACAGATATCAACTGGAGTCTTGGTTAAGCACTTCCCTCATGAGTATCTTCTCTGATGTGGTTTTATGGATGTTGTTGAGTGCAAAATAAGTCATCCAGAGAAACATTTTTGAAATACAATGTTGATGTAGAGTAACATGTTTTAAACATCTGTTCAGGGCTTAGCCGCAGTGTTTGTTTAAAAAAAGAAGATGCTGTAAGACCCATACTTATAAAAAAGAATCTGTTATGTGGAAAACAAACCAAATGCTCATTAATTAGGGATGGTTAAATTGTAGCATGTACAGATGCTCCTGGATTTACAATGGGTGTTACATCTGGATAAACTCATTGTGAGTTGGAAATATTATATCAGAAATGCATTTGAGGTTTGGGGTAAAGCCTAGAGATAGAATGTGTCCACTTTTGTAGGGTTCTGGCTTTGATACTCAGCATCCCTCTTTCTGCCTGCACATGCGCGCGCGCACACGCGCGCACACACACACACACACACACACACACACACACACAGATGCGTTGCTTCACCTAACCTATCAGAGAGCTTACCTTAGCAACCCAGAGCACTATAGAACAACGCTTTTTCTCCCTTGCAATCGCTCAACTGACTAGGGTTGTAGTTTGCTGCCAACACCATTTGAAGGGGACACAGTATCTTACCCCATATTGCTAGTCTGGGGAAAAATTGTAAATATAATTTCTACTGAATGCATGTTCCTTTTGCACCATTGTAAGGTTGAAAAAAATCATAAATGACAGCATCTAAAGTTGGGGACCATCTGTGTTTACAGTGGAGTGAATATGCAGCTATTAAAACAACGTGTTATTTATGTATGAACACAAAATGGACCACTGAGATACCTTCTCCTCCAGGACAAGAATTTTGTCTGTTCTGATCACCTTGTAGGGGCTCCATGAGCAATACTTGCTACTCAGTGGGTGCTCAATAAACACTGGTTTTAATGGTTGGACAAGTGAATGTTGTTCATTTTGAGGCAAAGCAAGGTATTAGAAAATGAATATAGTTAGTCGCCACTTATGTTTTTCTTTCTTTCTTTTTTTCTTTCTTTTTTTCAGTGCCAGGGATTGAACCCAGGGCCTTGGGCATGCTAGGCAGGTTCTCTACCACCGACCTCTTCAGCTACATGCGCAGCCCACTATGTGTGTCTTTGACTGATTGTATGCATGCGAGTGAATGGGCATGTAGACAGCATTAGCTGTCTTTGGGGAACAACAGGAGGGATGGGAATTGAGGTAGGGAAAGGTAAATAGAGTTACCTTTTGTTTTGGTTTGTACCATAGCCCACTGTCTGCATGTGCTAATTAAAAACAAGAGTTCATAAATCCTCATTGGCCCAAGTTTGCAATTTCTCGCCCCTTTACTGCACGTTTCCCTGCCTTGGTAAAGCACTGGTAGCCTTTTGAGAGAATAAAGATAATGTTGGGGAAGGAGCATGTGTCTGCTGCGTGGAACTCCTGTGTAATAAACGCTGCATCACCCTGTCTGTGGATGCAAACAAGGGAGCCCCTGCTGCTGTCCTCTGGAGCCCTGTTTCCTTGACCTCTGTACCATATGCAGATCATGGTCCTTCTCAGGAGCTCCATGTAAATCTCAGGAGGGATCCATGGTTGGAGTAGGAGTCACTTAAGAATTCATAATTTCGGGCCGGGGATCCAGCTCAGCGGCCTAAGCGCCTGCCTGGCAAGCGCAAGGTTGTGAGTTCAATCCCCGGTGCTGCAAAAAAAAAAAAAAAAAAAAAAAAAGAATTCATAATTTCATCACTATAAAGGCCAATCTCAAAGTAAACAATGTTTGCTTCAAGATGAGTGCTTTCTCCTCTTTGAGACATATCTTACACGTACTTTGAAAGTTCTGATCTCTTAAAATTAAGCCCATTCAGCCTGTGGTCTATGGAGTGCAAGATGCCCCGTGACAATATAGGCAGAACAGAGATCTATGTATGTAGACTTCTTCAGTGTTGTATTTCAGTATCATAGGTATCCCAAGTGTTAGTATTATGCCATATTTTCATTCTTTTTCTCTTTGTGTTTTGCTGTTTTTGATGAAACCACTTAAGTTGTAGACATTATGCCACTTTCCTGTGGCCTACTTTTTCCAATTCTTAAGTTTCTTCTAAGTTACTGTTTTTGGGGTAGGTATCAACGTTTTTCCTTGTGGATTCTTCAAGTGCAGCATACGAGGCTAGGAAAGGCTGTATATTTTTTAAGTTGTCTTTAACCTTTCAGTACATGACCATTTCTAAGACTTGAATGTTAATTTCCTTCACCTTTGACCATCCTGATAAACTGAAAGTAAGTGTCCGATTTCTGTTGCAGCCCCCACAGACACTGATCTTTCTGTACTTAGATAGGGTTAGTATAAATAACAGTGATGGTGAAGGTGTTAGCCAGACCATTACATACGTACAGCAGTTTATAAGTATAAATTACACTACATTAGTTATTTAATCCACAGAATAATCCCATTGGTTTGCATTGTTTGTTACCAAATATAACAATAACACTAATCATACTACTTTTTCTTCAGTGTATTTTCTTTCTCTTCTCTCTCCCTTCATCCCTGCCTCTTACCCTCCCGTCCTTCTTACCTTGCTTTCTTGAGGTGATAAGAATGAAACCTAGGTCCTTACGTATGCTAGACAACTACTCTACCTCGGAGCGACACTGCCAGCCCCTTGTGTCTCAGTACTTTGCAGCATTTATTATATCCCTTGACATTCAGGAGCTGGCCTGCTGCTACCAGTGAGACATTAGTGTTTCTCTCAGCTTGGTGATGCATCAGGATGTAAACAAGATCACTTGGTTTGATACCCAGCACTACAAAACAAAACAAAACACAATACGAAACAAGACCACTCATAATCATGTCTTAGCACAGGTTAGACAAGAGCATTGTGGAGACCACAAAAATGACCAGAGTCCCTCCCGTCCTGGCTAATTTGAGTGCCTACTGCTCCTCCACCTGTCATAGTTGTGGCATTGGTTTTTCTTCTGGTATTAAGACTTAGGATACACAGTCATCAAGTCAGCTCTACTTCATAGTTTCATTCAGTCCAAGGCAGAGCCCTCCTTTTTTGAATCTTTCCCCAGTCTACCCAAGTTACCTGACATCTGCCAGAACTGTAAAAGTCCTCTCCCTCCTGCTGAGTTCTGCCTGTTGTGCCCCCACCTAATTAACCAGACAGAGTTCAACTGAGGTTGTAGCATTTATGATTTAGTTATTCACAGACAGAACTTTCCCAGCATCTTACATAGTATTTTAAAGGAAATACAGCATTTTGTAATCAAATGGTAGCTCTCATTATAGAGAATCTGGAAAAAGCAGAAAGATGCCAAGAATAAAATTATCACTTCATAATAATTCCATCATCTAGGAACAATCATAGTGAACATTCAGGTGTAGCTCAAGGATCTGCATCCATACAGAACTGGTGGTGAAGCTATGGAATACATGTTACTTGTTTTTCTTTTAAGACAAAATATGTTAATGTATGAGTTTTTTTTTTTTTTCTAACCTAAAACCTTAGTATTCAGTGTTGGCACTTTCCAATAAATAAGTTGATTTTGCCATCTCTGATCTATATTTACACCAGCTTTTACAGCCCACTCTACTATGCAGTAATATCCTGTCTATATAGTTTTTGTTGTTGTTGTTTTGGGGGGTTGTTTTGTTTTG
>RJWT010033642.1:0-13879 GCA_004365215.1 Cuniculus paca
GAATGCGTACCACTCTGAAAAAAACACTTTTGCAAACCACTCTGATTAAAAAGTCACAATATCCAACAAGCCAGAACCTGGATGATTTAAGTGTTTCATTAAAATTACACAAATGTTAGGTCATGACCAGTCACTTCCTTTGTGTGGCTTTCCTAAGATACCAATTTTAATTTTTTTTCAAAAAGAGAAAAGATGATCCTTTGCTTCATGAGTGTGATGACTGGGTATTGTGACTTGTGCATGAGATGTGCCTCCCTCAAATCTTGTTACAACATCGGCACATTACCTGTCTGACGTGGGCAAAAAAGAAAAAGAGAGAAAAGCATTTTGAAAGAAGCAAAGGGACAGCCTGGCCACACCAGCCCCACCTGAAAGCTCAGATAAGAGAAGAGAATTAACCTCGATTTTGAGCTGCAATTATTGTAGGATTTCAAAACATTACATCACTTTGCATGGATACAGCCTTCTTAATACCTAATTTAAAAATACAAACTATATTAGTTCTCATCATCTTAGTACTCTAAGTAATTAACATTTTATATGCTATGTATTATTTCTTTTAAAGAACTTTATTGATTTCAAAAATTTTTAGTCTTCTGGATTTTCCAGCTAGGAAAAAGTTAATATGTGAAAACTAATGTTAACTCTGATACACTAAAGAAAATAGATTATTTAATTAAAACTTTTTAGTATTACTTAAAATACTAAATTTACCTCTGAGAGGAGGGGTAGGAGACAGTGAACAGGGAGAAGAATGAATGGGGAGAACAATAAATAGGGAAAAGAAGATAATCCAAAAGAGCCATTTATCCTATAAGATAACTGGACTTATCAAAAATGACTGCCTCAAGCCAATTAGGAAAAAAGACTAAGTTTTCTTTAAAAAAAAAATGTTATCTCCCTGTATTTGAACTTCTCGTAAGGGCAAATGTAACATTCTTCTGGATATCCCAAATGGAAACAAGAAGATGGGTCAAGTAGGTACATGCACTACGGTGACTACTTAATTCAAATCATGTTGTATCTTCAGATGTACACAGCACTCAAAAGGTAAAGTGAAACTGCACGGACAAGTTGTTTTATTAAGGGAACATTCAAGGGGGTTTTATAATCAAGGGATAACTAGTGACATCACTGGCATGAGCATTGTACTGATTAGCTAGCGATTCACACCACATTCCCGTGGACTGGAAAGCCCAGGCTAAACTGGCTGAAGTGCAGCTACTTGTTCCAACTGGGAGATGAGGATGACTGAAAAACCAAGAGTGAGAGGGCCACACGCTGCTGGGAGCAAGCACACTAGCCAGATACCCCACACGGTGAAAGCAACAGAGATGATGTTCCACGTTAATTCACAAAGCCTGGGCCTAGAGGAAAAACTACTTATTGATTCTGTTTAAGCTCAACAACTCAGGGTCTTGTGATTGCCAAAAATAAAAGTGGAATAAAACAAATTATGTTTTCAATCAACTTTCTACTAGTAACATTTCAAGAATGGAATTTTGGGGGATTACTCCTATCACTGTCTCTGCCTATTCTCATATGCTGTATTCCTCAAATACCAATTCTATATACCAGAACTAGTTTGTACTCAACAGAGAGTCGGGCATGGTGGCACACACCAGTAATCCCAGCACTTGGAAAGCTGAGGCAGGAGGACCGCCATGAGTTTCCTTTTCCTTGCTGCTAAGACAAAATACCCAACATCAAAAGTTAGAGGAGGAAAGGTTTATTTAGCTCACAGTTTGTAGGGGTTTCAGTTCAGAGTTGGCTGGCTCCAAGGCAGGGTGGCATGGCAGAGGGACATCGCAGAGGAGAAACAGTTTATGGTGGGCAGAAGGAAGCAAAGCAGTAAAGTAGCAAGGAAGCAGCAAGCCACAAGCCATAGTAACCCTCTTTCGGTCCCTTATCTCCCGTGCAGGCTACCCAAATTAGGGTGGGTAACACAGAAAGGCACAGCCTTACTCCTAGCATCGCCCCATGAACCCAACCCAGCATCACATCCTGGATCCCAACATCACACACACTAGGTCCAGCCACCTCCAAAAAGCTTCACCTACAGCCATAATGCCTACTTTGTTAAAGAAAATATATTCATGTATTATTTGTTTTGCAATTTGATTTATTGAAATAGAAGAGCTTTATTTTCAAAACAATAGTTTACCTAGTAAATCTCATAAATATTCTGTTATTCCCCAAATACCAAACAATTATGCTCACTATACTGTAAGCTTTTTTTTTGTTTTTTGTTTTTTGTGGCATCAGGGATTGAACTCATGACCTCACACTTGCCAGGCAGGTGCTTAGGCCACTGAGCTAAATCCCCAGCCCTTGTCTTTTTGAGACAGGGTCTCACTATGCCGTTTAGGCTGGCCTTGAGCTCACTTTATAGCTCAGGCTGGTCTAGAACTCACAAGGATCCTCCTGTCTCAGCCTCCAGAGTGCTGGGATTACGGGCATGAGCCACCACACCCGGCTGTAAGCCTATTTACAAAACTTTTGAGGGTTCCACACTATTTCATCATGATAGAGACTGTCTCCAAGTGTGACAGCAAAAATGTCCATAGTAATAATTGAGTTTTGACACTAATCAGTAAAATTAGGGGAAATGATACTTTCAACTTCCACTCTCACAAATTATCCTTTCTATTATCCTGTACCACACATCATATATTCTTATTCTCTTAATTCTATAATATTCTAGGTATTTTCTTAAAACAACTTTTGAAAATGTTAATGAAGACTCTATATGCCTCCATACACGTTAAATGCTAACCAATTTCAGAGCCAGAGACAGAGCTCAGTGGTGGAGTACTTGCCTAACAAGTGTAAGGTCCATTTCAGCATTGCAAAAAAAAGTCTAAAAAGTTTTAAATGCAGATTAAATACTACTTCTATCTGAATACATTAATGTGTTCATATATGTATGTGTAGACAGATATTAAAGAAAATATATTGCTAGATATGGTGTGCACCCCTGTAATCAAGAGGCTGAGGCAGGAGGATCCTAAATTCAAGGCCAGTCTGAACAATTTAGTGAGACCTTGTCTTAAAAAGATAAGAAGGGTTGAGGGTATAGCCTAGTAGCAGACTGCCCCCAGTTCAATCCTCAGAAGAAAAAAACATTGTACTATTTCACCTTAAACATGACCCTTAACAATAAGCACATTTTTTGCCTCATTACTAAATACCTAAAATAGCCGAGAAAATGCTCATGCTTCCCTAAAAATTTTAAGTCCATGTTACAAGGAAGAAACTGTTTTAATACTAAAAGACATATATACTATATTAAGAGCTTCCAACTTTTATAAATAGAGTAATTTTCAGCAATTTCTAAGGTAGCAGATTTTCCCAGTGGGAAGATGGTCTTTATAAATTACCCATATGCAATCACACAATATAACAGAGAGACACAAAACTGGAAACTAAAGGGTTGTAAGCAGTAACACATTTGCATTGTATGCTCCTCTTGGCAATCTTCCTATTGTGTTTCCACAAAAAAGATCTCAAATCTCTCCTCTTTACCAAGCCCCACTGACTGGTGTCCTGACTGGACAATGTTGAGCAGCAAATCTTAACGCCTGAGTCACCAGAGAGCGCAGCAATCCTAAAGGAACTGCCTTTACTCTGCTGGTGCCAGAATATTCTGCTGAGAGGCTGCTCTGCTAAGGCCTGGGTGTGGGTTCTGGCTAGCTGACTTTAAAGACCTACAGCTTCCAGAATGCTATGCTGCACAAAATTTTTAGACAACATTTTGGCCTTCATTTTCATGAAGGGAAAAGATAGCTCCTGAATGACTTTCTATTTCTCGATGTTCTTCCCCACCATTACACCACCCATGCCACCACCCTGGCTGGCTTGGATTACTCCTCCTCACAGATGTTCTCTATCTCCGGACCTGGCAACACCCTGTGAACACACATACACCGCTTTCATAAAGACACACAGAATCACACACAGACACACCCAGCCACTCTCAAGATCATCCAATAACCTTTCACATCAAAAGCAATCATGTCAGTCCCTGCTCAAAGTTCTTTATTAGCTCCCCAAAGCACTCAGGATAAAAGGCCAAAGTTCTCAGTATCACCCATGGGAATCCTATTATTATCAATTCCTCTCACCTGCTCAGCCTCATCTCCATCGGATCCCCTTCACAATCTGTCAATGGACTCACTCTGTCCTTCACAGGTGTGAGTTCCCGCTCACAGCCTAGCCTTCGCACATGCCATTCCTTCTGCCTGAAACACTATGTCCAGTCTCTCACCCTTCCTACAGGCCTAAAGCAGAGGTAGCAAACTGGTGAAATACACGCCATGGGGGCTGTTTCTATCATTGCAAGTTTTGAAAGGTTTGCCATCACTGGTCTAGGTTCTAGGCTAAACTGTCACTTTTTCCAGGCCACCATCCTCTACCATCACTCCAGCCAGTGAAGGTGGCCCCTCCCACGGCACCCTTGACAACTGACTGCACCTGGCAGTTCACTCCTCTATGCTTCCTGCCCCAGAGCACGGCACTCGCACCTCCTCGCCCACCATTGTATCAGAGGCACCAAAACCTTCGTCTGTTGAATAGAATCTAAGTTTAAAGAACATGATATGAATGTGCCCCATGCAACACTGGATGCTGTTAAAAATCGGGTATGAGCTGATGAAAAGAAGGCAACAATTTTGTTATCCTTTGTTATAAGATACTACACAGGAGTTTACAACAGCCTGAGGAAAAGTTAAAACACGCACACTAAAAAGAACACTTTTCACAGCTAAGTATTAGCTTTGCACTTACTACCCCGTTAGGCAAGGTGAAGTTCATAAAAAATGGCACAAAAAGCCTTTTCTGCTTGCAGTCAAGTGAAGCATCACTGGAACTTCTGCTATCTGCTACACCAAACTCTCTGGGCCTTCCTCACAAACTGCTGGCTAAAGGCAGAAGGCTATTGCATTTCCTTAGTTTCTAAACCCTGATGGAAGTCTTCTGATAAGAATTCCACTCATCATAGTCCCAATGACATAAGCATGTTGCCAGGAAACAGACCTCTGACACGTTAGGCCACACATCTTACAAAGAGGTACAATCTAGGGCTTGTGACGCCATATATTTCCAAAGCAGCAGACTGATGTCATAAATGTGATGGTTCTAAGCACTCTGAAGAACTCACCAGCTCCCCTTTATACTCCATGTGTGAAGGAGCAAATTATCCTTTCTCAGTTTCCCTATCTAGTAATAGACAGTGGTTCCTACCTCTTAAGGTTTTGGGGAACTAGACTGCCCCGTGAAAGCACTTCACAGACAACCCAATTTATTTTCAAGTCAAAATGAAGGAAGACTATGAACCTAAAATATTTTCACATCTTCTGGATTTGTGGTAATACCACAACTTATGCTTGACTAATGTCCTTTCACTGGGAAGTTTCTGAAAAAGAAAATGAAACTCTACTTCACCATAACCTTTGGAATTAACAAATTCTACAGAAATCTACATTAAGAATCACTTATGTTTCTCTGCACTCTTAAAAGCAGTTAATTTCTATGTTACCCATTCCTGCATGGAAGATGGCAGAGAAAATACCTACTCCTTTTCTCCAACGTTTTCCCACCAAAAATAATCCTTTCCTTCCTACCTCTAGTACCTTTAAATACAGTGTTTAAAACAACAACAACAAAGGGCTTAATTACAAAAGTTAAGACTCTGTCAGGGCCTCCAGTTTGCTCAATACACGACTACAATCATGAGGTCTGATGAAAGCACCTGTTAGGCGGCAATTCATTAAATCCACGGTGTTCCAAGGACAATTTAAATTTTCATAGGGGTGGGGGTTCCCCTCATTTTTTGGCCCTAACACAGGATAGCCAAGTGATGACACACACTACCCACTGTGAACATTTTTATCATTTTTTTTTCAAATGGGGAAAGAGGAATTTGAGAGCCAATTGAGGAAATCGGCTCTTATACTCCCCAAGTCAGGCTGACTTTAGATTTGGTTGGTTGTTTTGGGTTTCTTTTGTTTTGTTTTTGACAAGGGAATTTCACAGACCTCCTAAGAACGTGTTTTAAATAAAGGTGAGACTTCCAAATAGTCTTCTAACTTTAAGGTAGCCTGGGCTCTGAACTCGGGTTTTTATAAGCGGGTGACGTGTGAACAGCTTCCTAAAAGCAAATGGGGCACTGGGATATAATTTAGGAAGTGATGATGCAAGTCTCTGGGGAACAGGGAGGAGGGGAGGTGAAAAAGTCAGAGGAAATACCCTCCTGGTGCCTGGACACCAACTCCTACCACAAGCCAGAAGAAAGGGGGAGCCCTGCTCCAACCTGGAGGTGCCAACGCCGCCCCTTCACCCCCCCGCGGCCCTGCCCCCCACCCGGGGCCGTCGCCCCACACCTCGGCCCAGCGAGTCGCAGAGGGTGGCAGCACCCCAGGCAGGGCCCTCTCAGCCCGCTCCCGGCCCCCGCCCCGCTGCCCTCCCCAGCCCGGGCCCAGCCCCCTCCCGCCAGGCCCTGCCCGGCCCGGCTCCGGGTCGCGGCCTCCGGGGTCCGCGGCCTGGCGGGCAGCCGGGCGCCCGCGCCCCCGCCCCCACCCGGCCGGACACTCACCCCCAGAAGCCGCAGGGACAGCGAGGCGGCAGGCTCGGCGCTTTGCTGCGCTCGCTCCCGGCGTCTCCCATGGTGCTCGGCGGCGGCGGCGGAGCTCGACGGCGGCAGCGGTGGCGGCTGCTGGGCCTGGGCCCCGCTCCGAGGCGGCGACGGCGGCGGCGGGGGGCTCGGGCCGGGGGAGGGGGAGGGAGCGGGCGCGGGCGCGCGGGCGGGCGCGAGTCCGGGGCTCCGAGCCGGGATTCCAGGCCGGTCAGCTGGAGGCGGGCCGCACCACTCGGCCTGCGGAGACGGGGGTGGGGGGGCCGGGGCGCGGAGAGGGAGGGCGGGGAGCTCAGGAGGAGGGGCGTGCGGGCGGACGAGGGCCGCGGCGGAGGAGGGCGACCCGGCGGCCTCGGCAGCTCCCGCCGCCGCTGCCGGCCAGAGCGAGGTCCCGTGCGGCGGCTCGGGACAGAGCTGAGGCCCCCGCCGGCCCGGAGTCGCCGCGGCCGCTGTGACGCCCGAGGCCCCGCTCCCTGCGCAGCACGCTCCCCTCCCCCGGAGGCTGCGCTGACCGGACAATGGCCGCTCCGCCCCCTCCCCTCCGCGCGCTCCCCTCCCGAGGAGTCGCGATGGTCTCGCCCGGGGAAGCCGCCGCCAAAGCCCAGCAGCTGATCAGCTGGGATCCGGGCGTGCCACTTTGTTCCGCGCCTCGGAGTCCGGGGCCGTGGGCAACGCCGAGAGCGTCGAGCAACGGGCTTCTGAGGCCTTCGTGTTCTAGGAACTTTCAAAATCTGAGGCAAACTTAACTTCCCCTGTCAGAGGAAGGGGAGCCGGTTTCTCAGTACTCTGGGGCGCGTCCCCCCCCCAGCAAAGCGAATGGTTTACCCCAAGCGGGCGGGGGAGGAGCAGATTAGTTGTTTAGGGTAAGTTGGGCCAGTCCCAGAGCGGCGGCGCATGCGCCCGGAGACCCCACAGCCGGGCGCTGGGAGGGGCCGCGAGGGAGCGGTGCCAAACCCGGAAGTGGCTGTCGGGCTTCCCGGGGCTGTCGGGGTCTTCCCCTGCTGGCTGCGTCCCAGAGGTGGCTCTCCCCGCTCCTGGGCGATGCTGGCGAGCGTTTCTCCCCAAGTCGCCAACCCCCCCTGGGACTCTCTCTGGCTTCCCAAAGCCCCACACCCAACCCACTCTTCCTGTTCCACCCGGAAAACCGGTCTCCTCTTTGCTGTAATGAATTTATGAAAAATGTAATTCTCGCACCCCCACTTCCACCCAACTAATAATTTGGGAGGTCCGGTTCTGTCCTCCAGTGTCCCAGTCTCAGAGCCACAAGTCCACTCCCTGTGGTTTGACTTGGACAGCCTTTTTTGTAGACTGGAGACACTTGCCTGAATCAGTGATGAAAACTGATGAATGCCCAAAGAAATTTGTACCACTAAAAAGAGTCCTAGTTTAACGTTCCTTGTCCTGATCTTAAACTCTTCCCCTGCCAACTATGAGCGGGATAGCCTGTTGATAACTAATTTCAACACAGAGGAAACTTCCACCAAATTTTTTGGGAGAGGTGACTTGCCGTTGAAGGCCTCGAGGGATAATTTCTAAGTCCTTGCTTCCAGGAAGGTTCCTGGCTCACGGCAGTAGCTGCAAGTACCCATCTGATGCCTCATGGTATTCCCTGTATTAATTTTATTATCAAATGTTGACTTTTATTTCTCTATATACAGATCACATTTCAGTTTCACATTCTCTGTGGATTTCTTAACATAGTGTCCTTGGCCTGTAAACTTACACAGCAAGAACCATATTCAGCTTAGTATCTTTCTAAAGATGCTATTGATAGAGAAGAAAATGTTTGCAAAAACCAAGCTGCTTCACTCAAAAGCACCCCGAAACGTGAGTGCTGGTTTTTCTGCGTAATACTTAGTTTTGATTTTGTGAATATTGACAGTCTTTCATAAATATTGCTAACAAAAGTTCCTAATATAAATGAAGCGAGTGTACTTCACTCGCTTTGGATTCATATTGCCCTTAAATCTTTTTTGGGGGGGTGCTGGGGATCGAACTCACAGCCTTGCACTTGCCAAGACAGGCACTTGTGCCACTGAGCTAGATCCCCAGTCCCTACGCTTAAATCTTAAACTGATTTTTTTTTAAACATGTGCCACCGACATAAGAACTTTACAGCCTCTGAATTTAACAAAGTGAGATTAAGTAGGACTGTCTTTATTGGCATCTAAATAAATGATGTTCTTTTATGTATGAAAAAGAAATCTCTGAAACCCAAAGGAAAATTTAATATAAAAGTGATTATCTTACAACTGCTTGCCTGTTTGTCAGTTATTTAATTCCACAAGCATTTATGATGTACAAGGCATTTCCTAAGTCCGAAGACTAAAAGGATTAATAAAATAGTATTCATTCACCAGTAGTTCCAGACTCTACATAAAGAAGTTAGGTAATCTGGCTTCCGTCTTCCTCCTGGGCTTCAATGACTGCTCTCCTCTATGCACACTGCAAATCAGCCACTAGTTGCCATTTCTCAAATTCTTGCTTTTTTTTTACATTTCCATGTCTTTGTTCCTCTATTCCCCTTTGCCCCAACTGCCTTTCCTCCCTCCTTCCCAGGCCTCTCCCTTCCTCACTGTATCTGTCTCTGTCTGTCTGTCTGTCTCTTTCCCTATCCCTAACTCTATCCCTATCCCTATCCCTATCCCTATCCCTATCCCTATCCCTATCCCTATCCCTATCCCTATCCCTATCCCTATCCTTTCTTCAGTGCTAGGGAATGAACCCTCCGTCTTTGCACTGAGCTGCACTAAACTGTTCAAGCTGTGCTCACACTTGCAGTCCTCCTGCCTCAGCCTTCCAGAGTACTGGGGTTACAGATAGGCACCACCACATCTGACTTGATAATAGATTTTATCAGATTAGTTCTTCCATTCAGCAACCATGGACTGAGTTTGCTCTGATCGCAGTCCTTTTGGAGCTAGTTTTTATGACAAGAAACAAACATGTAAATTTCCTGGTTGTTCCTATAGGAGAGTATGTGGACAGAAGAAGGAGGGATGAACTCTGCTGTGGCAGAGTTTGGAAGGCATTGAAGAGGTAATAGCTCCTGAAGGATAGGTAGGAGCATCCTGAGTAAGAGAGAGGAGGGAGCCCGGCATGGTGCCAGGTGCCTGTGATCCCATTCCTCTGGGCAGCCGAGGCAGGAATATCCAACCCAGCATAAGCAACTTAGCAAAACCTTGTCTCAAAATAAAAAATTAAAAAAGGGTTGGGATATAGCTCAGTGCAAAGCCCCTTTGTTCAACCCCAGCACCACCAAAAAACATCCAATCTCAGCCAAAGATCTTTTGTCTGCCAAAAACAGAATCACACTTAAATGTCCTCATGCAAAAAGGAAAGAGAAATGCACATGCCTGTGTGTGTATAAAATCTTACAGAACCCGAAGGCTCAGAGCAATAAGATCTCACAAAGGACTGAAACGAGGAGCTGACATATCAACAGGAAGCCAGTAGCTACTCCCAGATCTTTTTCTCTAGTCATGTGTTCTTTCATCCCTTATGTCTGCAAAACTGGTTCGGTCTTCTCTGACTTTTGAGTGCATCTCTGGAACATAGTTTGAGCTTGCTTATCCCCATTTCCAAAATCAGAGGAGACTAATTAGCACCCATGAACCCCAGATTCCCAGTAGAAAGAAACCAAAGGGTCCAGTTTATGTCAAGTTTTGTCTGCTCTTGGTACCAAATCATCTTTGGCCAGGGGAGCAGATGGCAGTCAAGGCTCTTGTGATACAAACCTGGCTGCCAGAGGTCCATCCTTATAAGCTGCAAATCCCCAAAACATCAACTGTGTTCTTAGCAAACATCCAAAAAGTATCCGCCACAGACAAAAAGTAGTAAACTGCAGCTGAAATTAAAAATCATAAGGAACAGTGGACTTGTTCAAGAAATTTTCAACAGACTAATTCCTACTTATACTATTTCAGGCCTTGATTTAAATGCTGCACTTCAAACTCTCACTGCCCCCCAAACATGTTCTCCTGTTATTATCTGACATGGCACTCTTTTCCTTTGTAACAACTACCAGTTTGTAATTAAATATGTATTCATGAGTCTCCTCTCCAAAGGTCATGTCTGTTTTGTTCATTGTGGTATCCACGATGCCCAGGACACATTTGGAAGACATTGTATGAATATTTGTTGGATGAATAAAAAGGCACAATTATTTGTTAGTCAATGTGAGACTCAGAGATAGATTGACTAGCCTAGAGAAATGGATCAGTCACCAACTTACCTTCCCTAGAAGACACTGATCCTCACTGCTAGCTTTCTGATCATTGCTGAGTGTGAAATAAGACCCAGTGCTCATCTGCATTATCTTATGACATTCCTAGCCAGCTAACTCTTCACTCTCAGTCCCAAAGTCTCTCTCTGAAGAGATTTGATCTAATTCCTATAAAATGCCCACTTAGTTAGCTGAAAGGTCTGAGAGTACATAACATTTCAGGGCATCATCAAATTAGGGGACCAAAGTATGGGGGTAATTGGCAGAGGGCTTTTGTCATAATCCTCTCCACTATTTTCTAGTAAAGTTGCATTCCAGATGAACCTGTCATGTGACACTTGGGAGTCACCGTTGGCCCAAAAGGAGCTGTCTACGTGCTTATCAGGGGCAGGTAAAGAGTAATGTCGATGCTTCAGCAGCCAGGGCTCTTAAAGTAGCATCTTGTGTGGGAAAGAGCCTAGTGTCACTCCAGGGCTGGGCTCACAAGGGCTACCTTCCTGGTAAAAGCCCTGGGACTAGTTATACAGCCCTGGGAGACAGGACAGAAAAAGATGGGGCTTAAAGGAATCTGAGAGAGAGCAGAGGATCCTCTACTCTGATTCTAATCCTTACCCTAACTAACTCTGGTTCAAAGACTATGATCATTATAATTCATTCTAACCTGGAATTAGCCTCAATGGCCAATCTAAATGCTGGCCTCCATTTTCATCCTAATCTTAATATTATCTGTAAAGTTTAATCCCAGATTTCAAACCTAATGCCACCCATCATTCCAGGAGTTTAACAAAGGCTTTTTGCCTAACCACTGAGTTGTTTCCCGGAACCTCTTGCTTGTGACCCTTGACCCTGACCCACTCATGGGAATATAGAACCCTGTAACATCCTAGACTCCTGGGGGGAATGGGAGCCAGTTTAATCAGAAAAAGGAAAAGAGCCCTTTTTTGAGGAAAAAGAATGTGAGATATTTCCCACCTGAGCAGGAGACAGGGATGCTGCCAGTCTCAGGAAATCCTGTTTGCTCCTCAGCAAAGGCTTGGCCTCTCCACAAGGCCACATCAGTTGTGTAGACTCCCAAAGGTGGTGGACTTGGCCTAGAGCAGATGTGAGGTCCTTTTGCAAAATGATGGGGTTCTGCTAGACAACGGCTCTGTTTTCAGAGAGCAAGATTTCCGATTGCTACTCTCCTCTCTCCCTTAGATTGGTTGGGGCAGGGAGAGGTGTTGAAAGTGACTGAACCAGAACTTCTCTAGGGTTTGGCCCTCAAGTTTCTTGATGTGCAGTTGATTCTTGTAGTCACTTTCGATCCAGTTGGCATGAATAAACTCTCAGAGCCAAGGGAAAACAAGGGCAATCAAGCATACCATCTCCAGCACGCCTCAGGAAACTAAAAATAAATTAAATAAAATGAAAAGCACAAAGGGGAAAAAAGGGAGGAGAGGAGAAAATGCTGTCATTGTATGTCCTGTGTCCCTCATGTTCATGAAGAAATTGCTGATTTCCTTGCTGCTCACACCCATCTCGCTATAAAATTTGATTTTACTGACTTTTAAATTATTTCTTTTCAATAAATAAATGTTTTTCTCAAAAACATTTGACCTATGTTGGGAGAAGGGATTTAAATAATGAGAAGTCCTGCCTATTACTACCACCCCAGAGATGTCCTTTGTTAGTAACTAGTTGTATGCCCTGCAGGTATTTCATTTTTATGTTGCTATATAAACGAGTCTGTGCAAGACAATATAGTCTGTTTTTTTTTTCTGAACTCTGAAATATGCCATAGACATCTTTCACATCTCTGCACATAGGTTTGCAGTATAGTCTTGTGACCAAATGTATTAATTAGGGTTCTTCAGAGAAATAGAACCAATGGGAATCAATTCGTACATGTGCAGTATATGAAAACCAGAGATATTTCATAGATAGAGAGATAGATTTATTACAAATAAATTGAATTGACTTTATAATTATGGAGAATAAGAGGTTCCAAGATCTACAGTCTAAAGGCCTGAGAACCAGGAGAAGCCAAAGTGTAAGTTCTAGTCTTAAGTCCAGAGTCGAGAGACTAACGTCTCAATTCAGGCAGAGAATAAATCCTCTCTTGCTCAGCCTTTTATTTTTTCAGGGGAAGAGGGGACTGCTGGAGACTGAACCTAGGGCCTTTGCACTGAATTACATCCCCAGCTGTTTTTTTGTTTCTATTTTTGGGGGTTTTTGGTTTTTTGTTTGTTTGTGTTTTAGATGATCTCATTAAGTCACTAATTTGCACACCTCACCTTCTTGTTCAACCTGTTGTTATTCAGGCTCTCTCCTGGAAGACCCCAGCCCATCTTGGGGAAAGGCAAGATACTTTACTTAGCCTACAGATGTGTTTTCTTGCATTCAGCCTGCTTTAACAAAAATACTGTAACTGGGTAGCTTATGAACATCAGAAATTTATTCCTCACAATTTTGAGAAGTCCAAAACCAAGCCCCATGAAGATTTGGTTTGATTAGGGCTACTTTCTGCTTCAGAGATGGTACCTTCAGGCTGAGTATACAGCTCAGTGGCACAGCACCTGCCTGGAGAGCACAAGGTTGTAAATTCAATTCCCAGTACCAAAAAAAAAAAAAAAGATGGTGCCTTCTTGCTGTGTCTTTGCCTGGTGGCACAACAAATGAGTCTCTTTGGCCATGTTTTATTTTATTTATTTATTTATTTATTTATTTATTGACTTTTTGAGACAGGGTCTTATTATGCAGTTTAGGCTGGCCATGTGCTCACTTTGCAACGCAGGCTGGTCTTGAACTTGCAATGATCCTCTAGCCTCAGTCTCCCAAGTGCTGGCATTACAGGCATGTGTCACCACGCCTGCATTTGGCCAGGTTTTATAAGGGTACAATTCCATTCATGACAGCTCCAACCTCATGACCTTGTCACCTTCTACCAGTCTCCACCTTTAATACCATCACCTTGTAGGTTAGTATTTCAACATATGAATTGGGGAGCAGAGGGAACACAAGCATTCAGCCTACAGCCAATGTTA
>RJWT010033643.1:0-13856 GCA_004365215.1 Cuniculus paca
AAGTTGCAAAATGGTAAGAATTAGCATGTCTTGGTACCTGGAGGCTGATTTAAAGAAATATGTCTGGTTGCCAAGTGGACAAGGGGTGGATTCTTATGGTTAATACATTGTGTCAGCTTGAGAAGTTTAGAAGTTTAACTGAGAGACTCAGCAGGGAGCCAGGGTTCTTACTTTGTAAATATCCTCATCCTGTGCAAAGGAGGGCAAGGACATTTTTTGAGTGTTACACCCACCCTGAAGGTGGAGGGGATGTGGCCTGTGTACAATTTAAGGGTAGAGAAGAGGCTTGCCTTTTGTCTCTTTTGCTCTGGCTGCTGCCTTGAAGTGCTGTCCCTGTGCCATGCCACCCTGCCTTGGAGCCAGCTGATTATGGACTGAAATCTCCAGAAACTGTAAGCTAAATAAACTTTCCTTGCTTCATTTTGGTGTCAGGTGTTTGTCTCAGCAATGAAGAAAAAGTAACTAAGACACCAAGGTCATAAAGCTTTTTATTTTTCATTCTTAGTTTGGATCTATCATTATTTTGAGTTAATTTTTTATATGGTATGAGAAGGCAGGTAACCATCTTATAATGTGAATATCCAGTTGTCCAAGCACTATTTACTAAAAAGACAATTTTTTTTCTTATCAAACTCTATTGGCACCATATTGAAAATCAGTTAATCATATATGTAAGGGCTTATTTTTAGACTCTCAATTTTATTACATTGATATATATGTCTTTGTTGATGCTAGTACCACATTAGCATTACTATAGCTTTGTAGTTTGTTTTAAAATAGGATGTGTGAGTCTTGTTACTTTAATCTTTTTTTTCAAGACCCCCCCCACCCCCACCTACCCTCACCACCCAGGCAGGTGCTTACACCACTGAGCTAACTCCCTAGCCCTGGTCTTTTTGAGACAGGGTCTCACTATGCCGTTTAGGCTGGCCTTGAGCTCACTTTGTAGCCCAGGCTGGTCTTGAACTTGTAACAATCCTCCTGTCTCAGCCTCCCAAGTGCTGGGATTACAGGCGTGAGCCACCAGGCCCAGCTTCAACACCTTTACTAGGTCTTTGGCAATTCCATATGAATTTTAAAGTCAACTTTCGACTTATTAAAAAAAAAAGGCAGGTGGATTTTAATAGGAACTGCATTTAATTTGTGATCATTTTCAGGAGCGTAGCCATTTAAACAATAACTCTTCTGATCCATGAACACAGTCACCTTTCCATTTACTCTGGTCTTTAATTTCTTTTAATAATGTTTTATAGTTTTCCGTGTGCAAGTCTTCAACTTCTTTTGTTAAATTTATTCCAAATTTTGTTCATTATTGCAAGTGGAATTGTTTTTAAATTCAATTTTTGTACTGCTATGGTAAGTTTTTGAGGGAAATGAATTAACAAAAGTCTACAAGCCTGGCCTGTACAACTCTGGGATTGCTCAAATCTTAAAAAGAAATCCTGAGCTGCCAAACGTGCCCTGCATGTTTGGAAGTAGCTATGAAAGCTCTACTCTCACCAACCTGTAAGATGTTCTCCAATGTCCTTTTCAGATGTGACCCTGCAGGACAAGAAACAAGCAAGAATCTCTTTGATCCAGGAGCTACAGAGAGTAATGGGTAAAGGACATGTCTCTCAGTAGTCAACTTCAATGCACTTAGTCCCCTGAGAGGCAGAGAATCTTTGGAATTGTTGCCCAGTGGGACCTGCTGATTGTGTGTGCCTACTATGTGCTTTCCATTCTTTCCATTCCAAGTGGTGCTTTAATTGTGGTTAACCTGATCCTTCTCCTTAAATTTGTTGTTGGCTGGTGGAGGGGCAAATAGATGACTAGTCTCTTAGTGCATATGTCACTGAACC
Organism: Cuniculus paca; assembly: GCA_004365215.1. NCBI lineage: Eukaryota > Metazoa > Chordata > Mammalia > Rodentia > Cuniculidae > Cuniculus > Cuniculus paca. Next base: position 1,842 of record RJWT010033643.1, read on the forward strand.
AATATCAGAACTTCATATAAAGATTAGACAATTGCCAAGAGAGCCTGGGCTATGAGCTGGTTGCAGTAATGGATAAGGCCTTGTGGGTTTTGAAATTGGGGGAAAGGATTAGCATGTTTCACATTAAAGAAGACAGTAACCATTTACTTAGGTGGTCAGATCATGGCAAAGATCACGAGCTTTTCTTCAATATTCATTCTCCTCTTCTTTGATCGTGGTAGAATATTTCAATTGACACCCTGATACCCAGACTCTATTTCCTAACTTTCCTCATGACTAGGTGTCTCTTATGACCAAGTCTCTGAGTGGACATGGTACACACAACTTCCAGACCATGGCCTTCACAGGAAGTGGACATGTCCTCTTCCTCTTTTCCCTTTCCTTCTGGATGAATAGAAGTGATGGCAGTTTCCAGAGTACCCGCCTTGGAGGAAATCTCGTTTGAAAGATGGCAGAGTGACAGAGAAAAGAAGCTACCACAGTACCCCCCACAGCTTTCCTAGACTTGGTCCTCCAGAGTTAACCTACTGGCTGGTACACTGTCTTTTGGGATTCTTTGTTATAGCATGCTAACTTCCATTCCATCTAGTAAGAGCTTGTTTTCCTCTAAGGTGGGGGAATCTGCAGCACGTTTATGTGCCGGTGGGAATGATCCTCTAGAGAGGGAGACACTGACAGGGAAAGAGAATGAGGGGACCACAAAGGAGCAGAGTCCTTGAGAGGATGAAAAGGAATGAGATCCAGGGAACAAGTGACGGAATTTTTCTTCAACTGAAAGAATTGGGATGCTTCTCCATTGTGCAAGGAATAATAAGACAAGATTCATGCAAGTTCAGGGAGATTCTAGATTCTGTGGTGGGGTGATAAGGGATATCTGGAATACTGTATTTGCAAGAGATCAAAGTTATGACAACCCATGGATGCCCCTCTAACCCTGGTTCCCTGATATTCTCATCACTGATTCATGCATGGTTTATGTTATTTCGTTAGTTGTTTTTAATGTTATAGTGAGTATCTGTAAATTCACCACCCCAACAAAAGCCTCAAGAATGACCCACATCTCACCAAAGTGTTCCCTCTCACTTCCCTTCCTCTGCCTCCTTTCACCCAAGGAACATCCTCAATTCCATGTACAACATTCCCATGTTTTCCTTTTCATTTAGTTTTATCGCATCTCTATTTCCAAAAACATATCAAAGTACGTTTATATTAGTGGTTTTAACCTTATTAAAAGGGTATTATTCTCCATGCAATCTTTTGGGACTTAATATTTTTGCTTAATTGTATATTTCTTTTCTTTTCTTTTCTTTTCTTTTCTTTTCTTTTCTTTTCTTTTCTTTTCTTTTTGAGACAGGGTCTCACTATGAAAAGTAGCCTTGAGCTCACATTGTGGCCCAGGCTGGTCTCAGACTCTCAGTGATCCTCCCGCCTCAGCCTCCTGAGTGCTGGGATTACAGGCATGTGCAACCACATCTGTTTTAATTGTATATTTCTAACATTCACCTATATTGTTTTTTTGTTGCTGTGGTTCATTTGTTTTGTCTGCTGTCCAATAGTCCACTATGCGAATGGACCACTTTCTTCATGCAGAAGAAATGGACTTTTAGCTGAAAAAGGAGAGAAGTAAAGGTCAGCTGAAGCTGATGGATGGAGAGAAGAAGGAATCAGTGGGCTGGAGGGTCCCAGGAGGCCCTTGGGCCAAGGAACAGAAAGATTTGGAGGTGGTAGATAAATAGTGGGAGATAAGAATTTCTGGTTTCAGAAACAGAGAGGCTTTGGATCATCATAAATTCTTCAGGGATAGATGTGGCAATGGATATAGATAAGGCCAGAATGCTTGGACATGAAGTGAAGGAAGCCAGAGGTCAGCATGTGGATGCAGATCACTGCATTTGTCTAGGACACTGGCAGGAGGTGGAATGGGGAAAAAGAATATGCAACAGGAGCAGGAGAGTTCATGAGTGACGTGGCAAGTCTGAGAGGCCAGTAGATGACAGAGACAAAGAGCCAGGGGGCAAAACTGGAAGCAGAAGTGTCATTGGTATAGGGTTTATGAGAGCACGAGAGTAATAGGCTGGAAACGACCATGATAAATGAAAACAAAGTCCACCTTTCATCCCTGATGTGCAGAGGGTGTAAGACTAAGCCACAGTAAGCCAGGCGTGGTGGTGCACGCCTGTAATCCCAACACTGGGGAGGCTGAGGCAGGAGGATCATTGCAAGTTAGAGGCCAGCCTGGGCTACAAAGTGAGCTCAAGGCCAGCCTGAACTGCATAGTGAGACCCTGTCTCAAAAAAACAAAACAAACAAACAAACAAAAAAAAAGCATAAGCCACAGTTTCCCATGAGAGGATTGCATGGAGGTTGTAGCTCCAGGCTTGGCAGAGGGAGAAACACTCCAGGAAGAGGCTAAAGATGCAGTGGGAGGTATGAACCATGGTACAAGAAGGAGCTCCGGGGAACCTTTTGTGATAAGTGTTGGGGTACCAGCCAGCAAGCCACATGGCATGTTAGGACTTGGCTGAGACAGGAGGGAGCTGACTGTAATAGGAGGGAGGTGTCCTAGGACTCATGAATGGTCAGCTGCATCCTATGTCACAAGCTAGGGGCAGCTGCATGTTTCTCACAGTAGCATGGCTGTGGAAGGTCAGTCTCCGTCACCTTGCCTCCATGCTACTGTATCACTAGCCCTGTTTGTCTCTCAGGCTTGATCTACTTCATGGAAAGGAAAGCAAACAAGCCCTCCTTGGGGAAAGCAAACTGCTCCTCCACTGAGTCCAAGGCTGGTGTCAGAAGAAAGTAGTGTGGAGAATCATCTTGCTTAGCAGTGGGGACACCCCTAATGCTGACTTGGGTTCCGTTATCTCCCATTGGCTAATCCATTGCTCTCTGAACAGTCTTCTCATCCTGCCCTGAGGAGAGAGGCAGCATCGTGGTTCCTAGGGCATCTCCATCTAAGGGAGGAGGTTTGGAGGAAAAGGAGTAAAACCAGCCACTTGGGACCAAAGAAGGCTCTAAGAGAGAAATGAACCTGCCTGCCGTTGTTCTTAAACATAATCAGCACAGAAAGAAAGAGCCCAGCCCACTCCCAGTCTATGTCTCTGTGATCCGTGGCAATATTTCCTTCTGTATTTTCTCAAATGGGCTCAACTCAATTAAGCTTCTTCAATGTAAAAAAGCTTGGAATGAGGGTGTCGGGGGGGACCAGGAGACACACCACCATTCAGTTTTCTACACCTCATCTCCTATACTAACTTAGAATATGACACAGCCACTGCCTCTCCCCATCCAGGGGCCCAGGACCCGCCAAGAGGTTGCTTTCTTGGCCTCCTACCCTTTCTTTTTGAAGATCTGGGTGGAACCCAGGAATGGAACATTCCAGGTGCAGGACAGGAAGCAGTTAGCAGCAATTTCTCCCAAGTTCTCAGTTTTTGGCAACTGTGTGCCTCCAGTTCCCTGCCTCATGGGGGGAAGGGCTGTCTGCTGGGTTAACCTTTACACTAAAAAAGGGACACAAATGCCATCCTCAAGGGAGATATTTCTTTCATCCAAAGGTCTCCAGTCTGATGAGAGAGCCGTGGCTTCCACTCTATAGAAATCCTTGAGCTGAGGCAAAGACTGGCTCGCTCCAGAAGCAGAACATGTTAGACCATCCCCAAATTGACTGGCATGTATAGGGAAATAAAATAGAGAGGGAAAACGGGAATAAAACTTGATGAGGGAGAGCTGTTCTGGCAAAGGTCACACTGCAAAGAGTGGCTAGTCCCAGGCAGAATTTTCAGGGTTTGGGTAGAGGAGATACACAAGGGCAGAGAGCACATGCGAAAGGCTGTTTTTAGTCTGCAGTAACAGGTATCAAAAGAAAGTCCCAAGAAGAATTTCTTAGGATGTAGAAATAGCTACTATAACAGAGACTCAAAATAAGAGTGGTTATTTTCTTTTGCATAACAGTCCAGCATAAATAGTTAGAAGCCAAAATAGTATTTGGGAGTCAGGCTTCTAACTTCCTGCAGAGCTATCCTTGCACTCTCGTAAATTGAGTGACCATCACACAGGCTTCTAGCCTGCATCAAGTGGCAGAAAGTGGGGCAAAAGAGGTGGACTCCTTCTCTTTATTAAGGGGACCCTCAGAAAGCTGCACACATTGCTTTTGCTCACATTCCATTGATGAGAACTCTTAGCCACGTGACTAACCTTATTGAAAGGGAGGCTGAGAAGTGTAGTGTTTCATGTCGGGCAGGCATGCATCCAGTAAACACCTTTTGGTCTGTGGGAGAAAAGAGAAGATTGTTATGGTGCCAATTAGCAGTTCTGCTGCTTACGAAGTGCACATAAGGATGTTTTTGTATTTGTCCGCCCTGTACTCCCCCCACCCCCTGCCACAGGTAAGGCAAAGGATTCACTCTGGGAAAACTAAAGTAAGGCATCCTCCTGGACATAGTAACTGGCCTAGAACTGGGCACATGGCTCAAGTGGACCTAAGCTGACCTTTCAAACCAAACCTGATAGCAGATGCAGCAATTTCCTTTATGATCATGAGAATGTGAGGCTGTAACCCTGAGCTGACTACAGTCATCTTCCCTGCAGGGAGATAACGGTGGGGTGGGAGTGCAAAACCCATCTGCAGAAGAAAGGGTACAGCTAGCCTCTGAGGGATGTGAGGAGAGGTGGCTTGTCCTAGGCCTCCCTGGAGGCAGCTCCGTTCTTGCCCTGACTGAACCATTTCATCAGCACCTCCTTCTCACCAAGCTGATTTTAGTTGAGTTTGGGTCATTTATAGCCCAGTCCTGACTTAGTACTGAAAGTGGTATTTTTTTCCCTGGGAGAATGAGTGGACCTCCAGCAGGAGGAGGCACAGGTGAAATTGAGAACCTAGATGAACAGCATGTGGCCCCACTGTCGGTCTCTTTCCGCTGCCCCTTTGCCCTGCAGCATCTTAAAGTTCCCACAGGGAGCCTGGCAGGGCAGCTGGCTGGGCTTCTCTGCCTTCCCCCGTCAGCCCTGTTTCCCGCCAGCACCCTCCCTGCAGCTTGCTCCAGCAGGTCCAGCTGTAAGGAGGGAGCTGCAGGGCCTCTTACAAAGGGCCCATTCTCAGCTGCTGCAGCTGTTATCAGGTGAACCTGAACTCTGAATCACCTGCATCTGGGGCAGCCACGGGTGAGGTTGCTCTACTCACCTCTGGGCGTCCCTTGCCAGGGCCTGTGAGTGGGGGGGTGGACCTCAATAGAAGGCCATTGTTTTCTGCCCCCTCAGCAGTGAGGCTCTGTCTAAAGTCTTCCTGAGCCTCCTGTCTTCTGCCGTCACTTACCTTGGCTGCCACCCCTCCAGCACCATCCCACTGCTTCAGTGCATAACAGCATTAACTCAGTGGGGAGCCAGGGTGGTGGCCGAGGAAGGCACAACTTGCCAGCACCCGGAATTTCCTCAAGTGTGCCCAGGAGGCAAGCTAGTCTGAACCCCACTTCCTGAGGCCTCCTGGGGTCTTCTACCAGCAACCAAGCTGTCTTGGGCTTGCGGTGCCACCTGGCGGCCTGCCTTGGAACTGTCTGGTGGTGAGGCCACTTGTGCAGAAGATTCTTACCCATTTGGCTTTATCCAACCATGATGAGTTCCATTCAGCTTCTCCCCCAGGCCCTCTTTAAAAATCCAAATGACGGGGGGGGCATGGTGGTGCACTCCTGTGGTCCCAGCACTTGGGAGGCTGAGGCAGGAGGATCATTGCAAGTTTGACACCAGCCTGGGCTACAAAGTGAGCCCAAGGCCAGCCTGAATGTCATAGTGAGACCCTGTCTCAAAAAGACCAAAAAAAAAAAAATCCAAATGACAAATTCCCACACCTTCCCTCTTCAGCCCCAATCCTCCAGCTATTTCTTCACAAGGTGCTATCCACAGAGTCTGTTCTGTCCACTTGACCAGTCTTGGCTGACTGTGGCAGGCTGGGAGTCAGAAAGATTATTTGAGTAATGAAGAATAAAGGCTTCAAATTTCTAAGGTCCTTGAAGACCACTTGGAAGTTCCCTTCAAAAAACCCCATCACTTCTCCATATTCCCTCGAAGAAATCTGTGCTGCTCTAGCACCAGTTTTCAATAGAAAATGGGCTGAGTGTGCTAGATCTGCATGATTCGTTTTTTCATTCTTATATGGCTGGCCAGCTTGGAGATGGATCAGATAGGCACTTAGCGCTCTCCTGGAGAACTGAGCCGTATTTCCATACAAAGCCCTCAAGGTTCTGTTGGCTCCTTGTCGGGGCCCACAAACTACTGCCCAGAAGCAGTTTCAAAACATAACCCACTGGTAAGTTGGGACAGCCTTCCAATAGACACTCACAGAAAGATATTGAGATGGTTAGCAGGGCTAGACAGTGAGTAGTCTGGCAGGCTGATAACTCCACATCCTACCTGTTATGGTTCAAATCTAGAGTGTTCCCCAGAGGTTCCTGTGTTCAGAGGTAGATTAATCCACTGAAGAGTTCAGAGCTGAATGTGCTGTTAGGAGGTGAGCCCTGGCTGGAGGAAGCTGATCACTGGGGTGTGACCTGGAAGGAAGCATCTCTCTTGCAGGCTCCTCCCATCTCCTCTGCTTCCTGCATGCATGCAGTGAGCAGCTGTCTTCTACCCAGGCCTTTCCACGATGGCATTTTTTGTGTCTTGTGCTAGCTGACCATAGATTTAAAACATGAGCCAAAATAACCCTCTCCTTTAACTTACGGGTATTGGCTGTTTTGTCCCAGCGGTAAGAAAGTGACTAATGCACCACTCAACCAATATTCATTTACTTGGACATAGTAGAAGCAATTAGTGCTTGGAGATGTGAGGGTACAGGCAAGGAAGAGGATTCGCACTCACATCCCTCCACCTCTGAGCATCCTCGATCAGACCAACAGAAACTCTGTGAGATGCTGACCACCCCTGAGAGACCACTGGCCATATACTAGCCTGCTCTTTCAGAATCCCCTGCCACTCCACTTCAAAGAGCTCGACTGTCCCTCAGAGGAGTTCCAGACACAGTCTTCTCTGTTGTCCTGTACCTCTAGTGATGTCAGAGTACCTGGCAAGCACAGCACCCTAAGCAGCTGCCCAGTGCCATCTCATTTACTCATCCTGTGCAGAAATTCCATTATCTCCGTTCTACCTGGTGAAACTGAGGCTGAGGCCAGTTAGTGCAGCTGCCTGAGAGGGCCATAGCTCTGGACTCAGGCTTATCCATTGTATTCCGACTCTGCCAGAGGAAATGGAAAGGAAATGGCATTGAAAGCAGGAAAGTGGAAGCTATGAGAGATATAGGAGGTAAAGGTTCAAACAGGGAGATAAACAAGCTGAATCAGACCCAATGGGCAGCCAAGAGAAAGGCTGGGTGCCCCACAGTCCCACAGAGCAGCCCGGGATGGGAAAAGGTAGCCAGCACAGGCTCCCAGAGTGCAGGGGGCTGCATAACGCAGCTAGCCCCGGGCCCCTTCTCCACTCCAGATGTACTAATGGTGCCCACGGAAAGGACAGGCAGGCCTGGCATGCCTGAGAGATTTTGTGGGAAGACACCTTTTTGGCCTGGATTGGGGGCCACAGAAAGTCACACGGGCCAGGAGAAGGTAGTGATGCTGAGTGCCTGGTAGTCGACTCACCCTTCTCTCCAGCACCCAGCCCAGCCCAGCCCAACCCAACTCCAGGGCCCAGAAAGGCCTGGTGGCTGGTCCTGGCTCCGCCAGCAGAGGGCCCCAGAGCAGAGCACAGGAGCACGGGATGGAGGAGGGGACTGCCCTGCTCAAGACTCAGGCGCCACACGCTTGGAGGTCCTTACTGCTGCATAGGTGTCTATGTTTGGGTGTGCCCTCTGGATGCATGTGAAGCAAGAGTGTCTGTATTTGTGGGTTTGTTTCCACACACGAGCGTGACTGCTTGTTGGTGGTGGATGTGCATGAGTTCACGTCTGTGTGTCCCTGTTTTTTCTTTGCACACATCAGCACTGTTTGTGGCGCTGTGTATATGTGGGTGCACTCTGGATCCTGTATGATTTGTGCGTATGGTCTGTTCTTGGGCTTGTGAGGAGAGAAGAGAAAAGGAGTGACTGGCTGCAGGATTTGCAAAGCTAACATCCTCAGGGGCTCAGGGCACATGTGTGAGGGTCTCCATATGTGCCACATCCACTGACACTGACCTAGCCTGGCCCCTCCTGTCCTCACTCAGCACAGTGCTGAGTTTGTCTGTTGAAACTCTGTTTACAGGAAGTGTCATCAGTTCCCAGGAAGAGAGGCCTTCTAGAGCTCTGTGTCTCTCTATCTGCTTGGATTCTCTCCTTTGTACCTGGGACATGGTTCTCGTCAGGGGAGGGAGTGGAGCTCCAGACATGGGCAGAAGGTGGGGAGCTGCCCACAGCTGGCTCTCCCACAGGTGAGGAAAGGTAGTGCCCTTGGGGGCATCCTAGTACAAGCCAAGCCTAGCTCTGTACCAGGCTGCAGGGAGAGACCAAAAAAGAGGCTCTCCTGCCCTGTGATAGGTTGAAACTGCTTGCAGCAGGGTGTAGGCAGACTGTGGGGCCCCCCTGCCAGGGGATCTGTGTTAGTTTCCTGTGGCTGCTGTAACAATCACCAAAAAAAGAGCAGCTTACAGTACACATTTGTAAACCTACAGCCCGGGGGGCAAAATCCAAAGTCAGCATCACCAGTCAATACTAAGGGGTTGGCAGGGCCGGTTCCCTCAGGAAGCTCTGGGGAGAGTCTGCTCCCTGAACTCTTCCAGTTTCTAGAGGCTGCTGCACTCCTCGGCTTGTGGCCCCTTCTGTCTTCAGAGTTGGCCGCACAAAACACCTCCAAAGCTCTGCTTGCACGTGCTTTTCTCTGCTTTCGACCTTCAGGCCTTCCTCTTATGAGGACTCTTGTGATGAGATGAGCCCTTTTCAACCATCCCAGGGGATTTTTCCATCTCTGGATGCTTGATATAATCACATCTGCAAACTCCCTTTTGCCTGGAAGGTGACACACTCACGGGTTCCAAGGATGGGGACATCTGCGTGTAGGGGGTATCATTTTCATTACCAAAGAGGGCATCTACAGATGGGCTGGCAAAGGAGATGACATTTTTACTCCTGTGTGGTTTCCAGAGGCCCTTCTGGCTGCAGCAGTGCTGCCTGGAGGACTGAGCAGGCCCGTGCCCCAGGAACCTGGGTCTCCCCACTCCAGCAGCCCAGTCAGTTACCCGCTATTCCCCTGGCTCAGCCTCCTTCACCTCTCACAGCCTGCCTCACCCTCCAACCCCTGTCTGCTCTCCTAGAGGGCTCCCCACCAGCACGCCCATTCCCCTTTCCCTGTTGCCTGTCTCAGACCTCCTCTTGGCTCTAAGGGCTCCTGGCTGTGGGGCTCCAGCCTTCCACACATGCACAAAGTCACGCACATGGGCTCCTTCCAGCTCCCCACAGAGAGCCCAGCCACAGAATGGGGATGAGGATGGGGGACACATACAGGCCAGCATGGGGGTCTAAAGGGGCTCCTGGCCTCCCAGATGCTTTCCAAGGCCAGATTCCCTGTCCCAGTCAGCCCCACATCTGGAATCGTGCTGGAAATTCCATTGGCTCTCTCCTGCAAGGAAATGTGTCAGATCTTCCCAGAGATGTTGTGGAAATGGAAAGCTCTGGGGAGGGGGCTCAGAACCCTGGGAGCTTTGGGTAAATCCAGATGTCACCAAGAGTCCTCAGTCCTGAGACGAGGTGGACTCCCCCCACCCTACTTTATTTCCTGCCCTGTGAAAATTAAAGACACCTGGAGTGAGCAGCAGAGTTCATGTCTCACTGGGTCCCACAAGTCTGTCCGTGTGTGTGCGTGTAAAACTTTGACTTTTTGATAGAGACTGAGTTCTTTTTTCCTGGAGAGAAAAATGTTGACATGCCTGTCGAGGATCGTCTGCCCAGAAAATCCCCTGATGCGTAAAGAAGACATGTTCTTCCTTTCTCTCCAGCACGCATACTCATGTCTCCCAGAGGCACGGGCTCACTGGCCAGGGCTGGGAGTATCCTTGCCTCTCCTCTCCCCCAGGGTGGGAGGGGATTCGCAGAGCTGGGGTCCCAGAGCAGGTTCAGTCACCTGCTCCTTTTGTACCTCTAGGCAAGCGTTTTCAGTTCCTGTGGCCACTGTGACAAAGCACCACAATGCAAGTGTCCAAGGACAGCACACATTTACTCCATTACACTTCTGGAGGCCATTGGCCCAGAGTCAGAGTCACCCATTGGCACTGGGTGAATCCAGGTGTCTGCAGGGCTGGTTCATCTGGGAGGCCCTAGGGAAGAATCACATCTTTGCCTTTTTTGCAGCTGCCTGCTGTCCTTGGCTCATGGTCCCTTCCTCCAACTTTGCAGTGTCAACCTGTCTACCTCCTTCATCACATCACCTTTGTGTCTAATTCTGACTCCTCCTGTGTCCCACTGTTAAAGACACCTGTGGTTAGATTGACCTGCCTGGATAAACCCTATCTCAAAATCTGTAACTTTATCACACCTGCAAAGTCTCTTTTGCCATATTAAGGTGACACAGTCACAGCCTCCATGATCCATTGCAAGTGGGCCTCAGTTTTTCACCTGTATCCTCCAACACTTGGTGTCCATAGCCTCTTCCATCTTAGAGAAAGGTTAAGACAGAGCCTCCTGCTCCTGGGGCCTCTGTTAGAAAGGGCCTGGCCCTCCCCTGCATACTCTGCCCTGTCTCTGGACCCCCACATTGCTCCCTACCCTGTGTCCAGCACAGGAGTCAATGCCTCAATGTGGGGCCCTCAGTCCCAGCCTGCCCCTGAGTAGCAGCCTCCACATAGAAGAATTACTCCCACCCGAACTTAGTGACACTTCTCCTTGAGGCAGCCCTGGACTGCACAGCTGCAAGGTGGAGAGAAGAATTAGGCTTTGTCAGAGGAGGCAGGGAAGGTGGCCAAGATGTCTGTGCCAGACAGGGAAGGCGAGGGAAGCTTGCTCCTCACAGCAGCCCATTGGCTCAGCCCGGGAGCCCCGGGGCCTCCCTATACACTGCTCCCTGGAGTGCCTCAGAAGCCAGGCAGGTGCCTGGGGTATGAGGAAGGCTCCAGGCAGATAAAGCTGCACCTTAGGCCCAGGAACACAGCCATGCCAAGTCCGCACACACCTGTGAGTAGAGGCAACTGTGGTTCAGGTCATGTTGGTGCCACTGCTTGATATTTTTCTATTCTCTTTTCCATGCCTCAGGTGCCACCTCCTTCAGGAAGTCTTCGCTGAATTCCTGGGGGAAAAATATCCTCTCCATGATGCACCCAGAACTCCACAAAGAGGTTCATGGTGTCCAGGTAAGGGACTGGTTTTATCCTGCAAGGAAGAGATGACCATCATCTTGGAAGGACTTACAGCAGGAGAGAGGTAATCTCTGAGGAGATGACTCTGGACTCTGCTGGGCCTGATTCCCAGAGGACCCCTTCTCTTGCCTCTTCAGCAACAGATATTCCTGCATTAGTCTTACACGTCTATGACAAAACACCAGAAAGAACCTGCTTAAAAAGAGAGAAAGAGGACTGGGGACACAGCTCAGTGGCATAAGTGCCTGCCTGGAAAGTGCAAGGTCCTGAGTTCAATTCCCAGAACAACAACAAAAAACAAAAAAACAAAACAAAAAAAAAAACCTAAAAAGAGGAAAAGAAGGACTTCCAGAAAGATGGCAGAACAGTAAGCAGCAGAGTAAACAGTCTCTCTGTGAGAAACAGTTCAGATGCTGGAATACAACATCATGGAGAGGACAAGGAGGAAGGAAGTGGGTCCCCTGGACCCAGGGAGAATCTAAAATATGAATTGAAGCCCACAGAGAGACTAAAAAGAAGAATTTAAATGAAGAAGAAGGTGGTGGCTGGCAGCACCTTAGCCTGGAGCCGGACTCACCCTGCAAGAAGAGCTGTTGAGCCTGGGGAAGTGCGGTCACGGTCACAATCATGGTCGCAGTCTTGTTTGACCCCAGAGGTCTCAGAGGAGAGGCGCAGCAGTAGAAGAGAGTGGCGGATGCGGAGATCTGTGCTGGCTGG
>RJWT010033645.1:0-13856 GCA_004365215.1 Cuniculus paca
TAGATCTAGTCATAGAATCGTTTAAATTTATTATGACTATAGAGTTTGCCCAATTCAGCAAAGCTAAATGAATAAGCAAAAGTTAAGATTAATATGTAAATGGATATAAACATGGATGAATATACCTTATGAGAATTTCTAATTTATAGAAAATTGTTCTTAAAATTGATGAAGAATAGAGTTATTTGAGAAATATTTATCCAGAATCCATTAAGGCATCATAATCAAGGAAGGATATGGGATGATATGTAAATGTATTTGTCTTACTTTTCTCTTTGCTGAGACAAAATACCCAACACCCACAAGAAAGGTAACAGCCTAAGAAAATGGAATCTATTCCCCAGGATTCAGTTGACTTTACTTAGCCATTCAGGCATCCAGAGATCTCTCCAACCACCAGCAAGATGCAAAAGGGCTTGGCTACTGCTAAAACTAGTGGCAGATCATGGCATTATGCATGTGGTTCTGGTTTTATGTGCATAAAGAGTGCTAGAGTTGTGGGATCAGGGAGTGTTGCACCCAGATTTCAGAAGAAGACCTGGGAGACCAATCAATATCCTCCTGAAAGTACAGTATGTGATATGTGAGAGTGAACCTGAAAGTATAATGGAGCATTTAGGGTCTTGGAAATCCAGGACTGTGGAATGTCTGAGGAAAACCATGAGAGGCTAGCAAAGCCAGCCCAAGAGGGAAGCCTTGAGGACCACAACCACAAGAAGTACTGTAGGGTCAGGGCTGCCCCAGCCATTTGGAGTTCATATCTCACCACAATTTGCCCAGGCTGTTGGACATAGAACTACAGGATGTAATGTTTGCCATTATGGGTTTCAGTTTTGCTTCAGTCTCATTCCTATCTCCCTATTTCTCCCTTTTGCAATAGGGATGTTTACCCTGTGTCTTTGTATGTCCACATTGTTTAACTTTCTTTTTGATTTTTACAGGGACTCGCAGCCAAGAGTTTGACTTAAATCTCAGAGCAACCTTTGGACTTGGACTTTTCAGTTATGTTGAACACTTAGGGATTTGACATCTCTTAGAGATGGGTAAAGGCATTTTGCAGGAAAAGATGTGCATGAGTTTTGGGGCCCAGGGGTAGAATGTTAAGGTTTATATGTAAATTTCCCGTAGATAGGATTTGGGAGAGATGATTGGATCATAGGATCATACATTCATTAGTGAATTGTTCTACTGAAGTATTTATACATAAATGTGATTGTGAGGAGGTGGGTTATTGGGGCATGGGCTGGAAGACTATACCTCCCTCCTTCCTTCTTGATGCCATCTGCTTCCTGACTGCCATGCCATGAGAAAGCCTCATCTGCCATGACCCTCTGCTGTGGAGCCAGTCAACTACAAACTGAAACCTGTGCAAATTGTGAGCCAAAATAAACCTTTCCTCCTTAGAGTTGTGGGTGTCAGATACTGTGTTTCAGTAATGAGAATGTCACTAAGACAACCATAGATCTTATAACTTTAAAATAATTTAATTCATAACTTCTAAGTATATTATTAACATTTAATTATGTGAATGATATGTGTGAATAATTATCCAATCATGTGTAACATTTATTCTTACAACTCAAGATTTTACTGTTCAGTAACAACAATAACAAACTCAATTTATTTTTTCCTCCAGAGAGTCTAACTACATTAGTAGTTTTATTTCATGAATGATAGTAAAAGGAAAAAGTAAAGATATTCACCTAACGTACAGTTGTTGAGGTCTGGAATAAAATTAGCAATGCTTTCAAAATAAATTTGTCTATTAATTATTCTAATATACGTACATGCTTGTTAAAACCAATGAACTTTATATAAGTAGACAGCACTGTTTATTTAATCTATGGATAATGCTTGATACAAAAAAGAATTCCCAGACTTTTCTTCGTAACTCTCACCTCAAGTGTCTTTGGCCTATAGGTTAGAACTATTCACTAGGAACAGAGTTATTTTTTCAGGAGAGTGTATTGAGGTCATTCAGTTTGATTTGTTTTAACAATGAAATTCCATAAAAACAAAATATTTCTGTTCTTCTCTGCTTGGGGACTGTTTGGAAGAGATTGGTCCAGGGTTAAGGACAAATCTCAGAGACCACCTGTACCACTTAACAGTGGTGTAATATTAAGTGAATTAGTTTACCTACAGCTTAGTTTCTCCATCTGGAGGATAGAAATAATAACACCTGTTCTCAGTGACATGAGCATGAAATGAATGTAAAGATTATAATTGATGCTCATAGTATATTATCAGTTATAAAATTTTCTCTTGAAATATAAGCATTTATATTTTAATTCTTCTGATTTTGCATAAATGCTAAAGATGCATTAGCTTATTTTTGTACCTTACTAAGGAGAGTTCATGCAACAATTAATTCTGCTTTTTTATAAGATGTTTTCATTTGCAGTGTCAATAATAAATTTGTATAGTATTACAGGTTCAAAATGCTCCATTTGATTAATATGACAGCTCAGTAATACAGGAGTTACATTATCTTTATCTAATAGATCAATAAAATGATCTTAGACACACCATTCTAGAAATTGGGGCTCATTATATTCTATTGCTTATCCAGACCTAGGAGGTTGAGATAGTTAGACTGAATGCATTCTTTGTAAAATACATTTCTGCTGAGCATGGTGCACTCAGGAGGCTGAGGCAGGAAAATCACTGCAAGTTCAAGGCCAGCCTGGGCTACCTATAGAGTTCAAGGCCAGCCTGAACCCCATAACAAGACCCTGTCTCTAAATAAGTAAGTAAATAAATAAATAAATTTTAAAAATAAAATTCTTCTTTGTCTCACCTTTATCTATAAACAAGTGTTTCTTATCTTGGCACAACTGACATTGTGGTTTGGTGATGCTTTGATTATGGAAGGATGTTCTGTAGTGTGTTTTGTACCATTTCTAGTCATCCCTACCAGATAGTAGTACCAATCTTGCTCCAGGTGTGACAACAAAAAATGTCTTACCTAACCATTGTCAGATGTCTCAAACAAGAAGGGGTAAGAACTAATGTTTTAAGATATAGCACAGAGAGTACTTCGGTTCTGATTAATGTTATAGTTTGTTTTAAAAAGTAAAGATGATCTTTTTTATCTAATTATGTAGTCATTAAATATTTGAACAAATATGATTTTCTCATTATGAATACATGAACTTGTTCTAATAGAACTTACAGAAATAAAACTATGAATTTTGTTCCAAATAAAGAAATAGTTCATTACAATAATTAGTTCAATGAATGCTTTCCATAATGGACTATCCGTTATACTCCTCACCAAGAAATGAATAATAAATAAAGACTAAACTAGTGCTAAATATATTTGTGTTTTGGATTTGTATTGTTTGTTCTTACAAGTACTTATTATCTTTTTGGAGGGAAATTTATTTTTATTTTTTACACTAATACATGTAATATCCTGTAAAATTTTTCATCCTGTAATGACATGACATTTTCTTCCTTAAAAAAAAGAGTGCCTGAATATTAAATAAAAATAACTTTTACCCAGCTTTAAACACTTTTAAATAGTATGTGAAGGTTATTTTTAAATACTGGATAAAACAATTTAGAGTTCAATTATATCATTTATTAGGGCATATCCTAATTTCTTTTTATCCTAGATTGAAAGAAAAAATAAATGTGTTGATTATCATTTGTATAATTAAGGCATTGAATTTTAAAAACCATTCTCTTGAAACGAAGCATATGCTTTTTATTCAGAACAGTTTCTTATTAGCTATGCATACAGGAAACAGTTATATATATTTATACATATATATATATATAGTAATTTTATACATGTGCTAGATAACAAATAAAAAAATGAAGTCAGTGGCTGATATTTTTGTTCCACTTGTCTGAAAGTTTATCAATTAGTAAATACTGTCAGAAAAACATGAAAATAGTAATTCAAGAGTAAATCAGACAATGTATAGTTTGTTATATTTTTAACTACAGAAGACTGGTCAATACCTGCATTCGATTTGCCGTTGTTTCCCCATGGAAAGCTCAGTTTGTTAGCTTTAGGACAGGCTTAGTCAATGAATTCTTTTTTTTTTTTTTTCACTAAAAGAAATGATCCATGGGAGGTCCCCTGAGAAGTAAAGTCCTGAGAAAACCCAGGCAGCCTTTCATGGTGTACAACACAACTGGGGAAGTAAGACTCTAACCTATTTGAGGTAGAGTTTCAAAGACTGAGCTGTTGGAGCTCTTTTTAAAAAAATCAATTCACATTATCAAAAGAGAGCTGAAAATGATAGCAAAAAGCTGGTTCTATTAGTTTCTGTTTTCTTCTATTATAATAATACATTATATAAAATGCTTAATATTGGTCTCAAATAATATAAAACACATATTAAATAAGACATTAATTACATTTTATAAGTTTGCCTGTCTGTCACCATCCTTTGTAATCTAGTGCAACAATTTGAGAGGTAGGAAGACACACAGACTTTGGGTAAGATAGGTAAAATATTAGGATGCACATTCAATAGTGCTGTGCACCCTGATTATACCACCTGCTTTTCCACATGCATGGCTTAATGTGACCAAAAAAATTATAAATAATTTTCCTCTGCTAAGTATTCCTAACAGTTTAACTATCCATTTGGGCAAATGGAATTGAAACATGATATCCTCTTTGAATGTATTAGGTTTTCTTTCATTATTATTATATTCTCTTAGTATATTCAGATCCAAATAGGATCTGAAGCAAGTTAAAAGGGGCAAACAAAATAAAAACAGACTTTCTGGTGGTAGTATTGATGGTGTAGGGGGCAGTGTTTTTGTTTTGTTTTGTTTATTTGAAAATGGCTCATTAGAATAAACTTTGGCATCATACAGGCTTGTATAGAAATCCTAGCTTTTTCTTTAATGTAGTGTTTGACTTGAATAGGTTAATTCAGTTCTTTGAACTTTGTTACCTCAAATAAAAGCAGATTCAATAATGACTAGCTCAATTTTTTCACAAGGATTAAGTGCACTAAAATACAAGAAATCCCTAACATAACACCTGGACTGAAATAAAGACCCAACAATGAACATTCCTGAGGAGACTTTCCAAGAAAGCTTGTGCAGAGGTCACCTTTCTCTTTTTTCCAGCAAGGTTTCACCTTTTAAGTATCTAAGACCATAATAATGAGAGAGTATCCAAATTCTGCATGGAAGAAATGGCTCATTGGCAGCATTCTTTATTCCACGTAAGACCCCTCATGCACAGACTCTAGGGATTATGGGAAGGAGTTGGCCTGTTCAAAACATTTAGAAGAGACAAATTAATTGAATGCAGATAATTTGGTATTTCCTAAGAACAAAGTTTAGGGGTTAGGATAAATTTATAGAATAGTCATTTTATTGTGAGAAAAAAAAAAAAAACAATGATCTGAAAGTCAAGATCTTTAAAAAAAATTAGAACTTGTGAATTTTTGCCTTAAGGATAGATGGGAAACTTAAAAATTATGTAATTTCTCTTAACTGTAACATGAGTTCAAAGAAAAAGTAAACCTCTGAAAAAATACCACATATTACTATATAAAAGTATAATAATAAACATTACTATATACTTTAGAAAATAGCTATAAATAATTTATATCAACAGATTTAAAAGAGAAAAAATTAAAAGTAACTAGTTAATCATTAAAATAATTATTTTCTAACATTATTACTTTAAAATTTCTTCAATGAGCAGAAAATAGTTGCTTGTAATTTTTCTAATTCTCTTGAATTATCTTTACCCTTTTTTATATTACTGAAGTGTTGTTTCTCAAACTTAAATAAAAATTACACCTTTAGAGCTGCTAGTATTTAATATACAAAAACGTCATAGTAAAATTTTCTCTTTTCTTCCTTTTATGACATTTTTCTGATATCGGATAAAATTTCATATGAAAACTTCAGTAATTCAGACTTTCATAAAATTATCAAGCAGTAAATAGAATATATTGAAATATTAATCATTGAGATTTAGTTTTTTGTTTTGAATATACATTTTAATTCTATAACTTTATGCAGTTTATTTCAAAGATTAGAATTCATCCATATGTTATCTATCCAGTCATATATTCATCATTAAAAATATTTTAGCAGCTATCTTTGGTCCAGTTATGTTAAGTCTCGATATGTAAAGATGAATAATTAGCTGTGTCTTGCTCCTAAAACATATAACCTGTGAGGAAAAGATAGACACTTGTACACATAACATAATACAGAAACGTACATGCTTTATGTAAACAGAGGAAAAATAAACTAGTTATGATCAGAGAAGTAGAGTAAGTATTTTAATGAGAAGGCAATATTTGGACAGGATCTTTGAAAAACAAAAGATGACTTAGGGCTGGGCATAGTGGCGCACACCTATAATCCCAGCACTCAGGAGGCTGAGGCAGGAGAATCATTATGAGTTCGAGGCCAGCCTGGGCTACAAAGTGAGTTCAAGGCCAGCCTGAACTGCATAGTGATACCCTGTCTCAAAAAGACAAAAAAAAAAGTTGATTTCCAACAAGGTATCAGATACTGTTCTAGACAGTACAGGTTAAGCACTGAAACAGTAAATGAAATTCCTATGCTTATAGATTTTATATCCTCAGTGTGATGAGATTCAGGAATTTTTAACCACCTTACCTTAGAAGTTGATCCTGAACAAGATACTAACTTTTGCATCATACTTCATTTTTAATTAATAAAATGTGCTTGCTGTATGTGTCCATTTAGATAGATATATTTTAAGCTTTTATAATGTGAAAATAGTTTTCAGAAAGTTTTAGAAATATTTTATTTAATACAAAATGCCTGTTGCATAACATTCATGTTCAGAGTACAAAAATATAGAAAGGATGCAGGGAAAATGAAAAGTAAGCATTATCCCCTTATCTTACAACCACCTACTTGCCTGTCTAGAGGTAACCATTTGGGGGATTTTTATGTTTCTCTCCAGAGATATTTTATCCAGATTCTGCTATTTGTGTTCTTTTCTTTATAAATGCAGAGTTCTTCACCTTGCTAGATATTTCTATATCAGTAATTATGAAACTGCACCACTTTTAAAAATTAAAGACTATTTTTAGAGGAGTTTTAGGTTAACAGTAAAGCTTGGAGAAAAGCACAGATTTTCTCCACATATTTACTAGCTTTCTTTATTATCACAATTCCCCATTAGAGCCTACATTTGTTAAACTGATAAACCTACATTGACATATCACAATCACTCATGGTTTATAGTTCATAATAGGACTCACTTTTGGTAGTGTACCTTCTAGGAATTTGGGCAAATATATAATGGTACATATCTGCCATTCATATGGAATATTTCACTGATAATCCTCTGTGCTCTGCCTATACATTCTCATCCCCGCCCCACTAATCCCTAGGAACTGCTTATCTTGTTATTGTGTTCACAGTTTTTCCTTTCACAGAATGTCCTATAGTTCCAATTATATATTAGTATGATAGTATATAGTCTTTTCAGACAGGTCACTTTCATACAGTAATATGCATTTAGGCAGGTGTGGTGGCACACACCTTAATTCCAGCACTTGGGAGGCTGAGGCAGGAGGATTGCTGAGAGTTCCAGGCCATCCTGGGTTCAAGGCCTGCCTGAACTGCATAGTGACACCTTGTCACAATAATAATAATAATAAGTATTTACATTTTCTTAATGTTTCTGTCTTTGCAGTTCATTGATTTTTAATGCTAAATATTCCATTATCTGAATAAACTAGGGTTTATGCATTCAACTATTGAAGAACATCTTGGTTGTTCTTCCACATTTTGTTCATCCACATTTTGGCTGTGATAAATTATGCTGGTGAAAACATCTAGGTGCATTGTTTTGTTTATTTAATTTAATACTGTGTGTGTGTGTAGTAATAGTGTTTACATTCTTCATGGGAAGTATGTATGTAATACATCTTAATTCCTTTTTTCATCCTTTATCCCTTCCCTCCTTCAATCTCTTAATCACATTCCCCTTTGAGAATAACCTACCTCCCTACTTCCTATTATCTGTCTTTTATTTTGCTCTTCATGTTTACCTTGAAGGCAGGCATGTAAAGGTAATATTCAGTTTCTTTGGGTAAATACGAAGGAGTACAATCCCAAGATCATATGATAAGAGTAACTTAATTTTGTAAGAAACTTCCAAACTGCCTTCCAAAATGTTTGTACCATCTTGCATACTCACCAGCAATGAATAGATTTCCTGTTGCTCTATATCCTTGCCAGCATTTGTTGTTATCAGTGCTCTGTATTTTGGCCATCCTAGCAGGTGCAAATGTGGTTCTCATTTAAGTTTTACTTCTCTGTTGACATGTAACGTCAAGCATCATTTTATGTTTTTTTCCCCTATCTTCTTCGATGAAGTGTCTGTTGATATCTTTGGCTCATTGTTTTCTTAATGTCATTTCAAATGTTCATTATATGTTTTGGATAACAATTTTTTCGGATAACACTTTTTGTCAGTCTTTTTCATAAACTTTCTACAGATCTGTGACTTGTATTCTAATTCCCTTCACAAAGAAGTTTTAATTTAATGTAGTATAGTTTATCAAAACTTTTTTCTTGGTTCATGCCTTAGGTGCTGTATCTAAAGATTAGCTACCATACATAAGATCACCTAGACTTTCTGCTGTATTATCTTCTAGATGTTTTATTGATTTGCACTTTAATTTTAGGTATATGATCCACTTTGGATGAAATTTTATGGAGGAATATTGCCTCACTTCTGATGGCTGCATAGTGTTACACAATACTATATTTAACTAGTAACCGATGTACAATAGAATTTTTCAATCTTAACTATTTAGAACTATATTGCAGAAAATATTCTTGTCCAGTTCTCATTCACTTTTCTTATTATCATATAATGTACCAAGTACTCTCCTTGCTTGTTACATTGTCTTTATGCACTCTTACTCCATGCATATTAGTGCCACAAAGCATATTTTCCTTTGGTTTGTTCCCTGTTGTTACCCTAGTCTTACAATAAACAGTCAATGAGTATTTGTTAAATGAATGAATTTTTGCAGAGATACAACTATGTCTAGGGAGAAAATCATGTCTGTGGAATTGCTAATTCACAGGGAGTACCCATTTGTAATTTTGACAGATATTGCCAAATTGATTTTTACAAAACAGAGCTACTCAACCTTGACACTACTGACATTTTGGGAGTGATCATTCTTTGTTGTGGAGGGTTGTACATTGTAGACTATTTAGCAGCATCTTGGCCCCTAACCAGTAGGTACTACCAATATACCCAATTATGACAACCAAAAATGTCTTTAGATTACTAAATATCACTTTTTATAAAGCATTGCTCTAGGTGTTGTGTACTATCTGAGATATCTGCTAAAAGTTATGACAGTCCCTTTTCCCCCCAGCCTGGCAAAGATCATATAATATCAGTTTGCCCTTTGAAATCTGATGCGAAAAGTAGTATCGCATAGGTTAAACTTGCATACGAATTCATACTTTGATAGAATTTTTGTTTACTAGATAAGAAAATCATTTGTGTCTGATAACAAATCCCAAGCACTGCACACTCTAATGATGGATGTAAGTTTGGTTTTCTATTATAGAGGGAAAAGAACAAAATGAAGCTATAAAGTCCATAATCAGTTGGGAAAGTACATTTTCTTTTATTTTTCCTTGCTAAAATATTTAAGTTTTATAAGTCATTTTTTATCTTCAGACCATTATAAATTCATGGGCTCACTCTGCTCTAGAATTATATAAATTGACCTTGATTAATGATCAAAATTTGGACTAAAAGACTTGGATTTCAGTACAGCTTCTTCTAATACTAGTTGTGTTTCCTCAGGTAAGACACTTAAACTCTGAACTGCAATTTATTCATATGAAAATCATGATAATAATAGTTGCGATCTCTACATCACTGAGTCATTGAAATAACTACTTTTTGACTGCAAAGCTTCTCACAGATTGCGAGGGCATACAATAATTATTTTTGGGCCACTCACTGGGAGCAGCGTGGTGGCACCTGCTCCGGACCCGGCTTGGGTCTGGGGCAAGCACAGCAAACCCCACCTAGCTGTGCACCTTGGGAACGGGCAACCAGACCCATAGAAATCGGTGCCCAGCCCCTGTCATCCACGGACGTTTGGGGCGTCCCTGGGGTCCTCCCTGTACCCCACCCACTCACCTGGGGTGGCCCAGTGACGGCTGCTCTGAGCCTGGCTTGAGTTGGGGGCGTGACCAGCGAGTTCTGCCTGGCCTTGCGGCTTGGGACTTCTCCAGGAGGCTGGTGGGGGTTACAGTTTGTGTCTATCCCCCATTGGTCCGGACTGTTTGGGGCATATCTGGGGTTCTACCTCGGCCCCACGCATTCACCCGGAGCGGCCTGGCACCAGGCATCTCTTGGGTTGGGGCTACATACAGTGAATTCCACCTGGCTGTGCAGGTTGGGACCTTGCCAACAGACAGGTAGAGGTCGGCACCCCTCCCCCATTGGAGCGGGAAGTTCAGAGCTTCCCTGGCATCCTGCCTGGGCTCCACCCAGACACCAATGAGCATCAAAACAGCCAGAGTGGTAGTCTTGGCTGGAGCTGAAGGTGTGCATTGTGAGTTTCACCTAGCCTTGGCACCTCAACTGTGCACGTAGGACTCACCTCCCACAGTGGAATACAGGAAAATGACAAAACAAAAGAGCAAAATGAAAACTTGCACCTTCAGTCCTTCCCAAAGAAGCCAAAATGACGCGGACACAGAAGAAAATATGAGCCACACACCTGAAACTTCTAAAATGATAGCAACTGAAGTAAAGAAACAACTCTATGAAACTTTAAAGTAACTGAGGATAGAAATGATTTCCCAGGTAAAACAAAGGATGATGAATATAATGAAAGAGATGCTGAGCACATCTAAAGAAGATATAGTTGGAAAAATAGAGGAACACTGCAAAAGGGTGGAAACCTTGAATGAAGAATACAAGAAAGAAGTAGAATGCATGAAACAGATTCAAAGAGATATCCAGGAAATCAAGAAGGCCATCGAAAGCTGGCAAAGCCGCCTCAATGAATGTGAAAATAGAATTTCAGACCACGAAGACATGATGGCAGCTAGTGAGAAAAAAAGAAACATCTTTTAAAAATAACAAGGAATCAGGAAATAGCAATTCAGCAGTTGCAAGATGATGCAAAGAAAAACAATATAAGACTAATAGGTGTAAAGAAAAAAGAAGGAGAAAACACAAATGATATAAAATCACTATTTGAAGAAGTCATGGCTCAAAATTTGCCAAACATGGGAAAGGAACCTGACATACAGATAAGTGAAGCATATAGAACTCCAACTACCCATAACCAAAATAAATCAACACCCAGACATATAATAATCAGCATTCCAGAAATTCAACATAAGCACAGACTATTAAAAGCTGTGAGAGAAAAGAAGCAAATCACCTATAAAGGAAAGCCCATGAGAATTACAGCAGACTTCTCAACACAAACAGTGAAGTCAAGAAGAGCATGGAGTGAAGTATTTCAAGTTCTAAAGGAAAACAACTTCCAACCCAGACTCATTTACCCTGCAAAACATCCTTCAAAGTGCATGGAGAAATGAGATACTTCCATGACAAAGAGCAGCTGAAGAACTTCATGACCACTAAACCAACCCTGCAAAGAATACTGAAAGATACTCTAGATACACATGAAAATAGCTATGGCATCAAAAACACCAATAGAAGAAGAACACCAAGCAGGGCAAACAATTAAGCAGAGGGAAAAGGTAAAGAAACCACGGCAGAAAGATAACATGACTAAAACAAGCCAATATATATCAGTTATAACCATTAATGTAAATGTCCTCAATTCACCAATCAAAAGGAACAGACTGGCAGAATGGATCAAGCAACAACATCCAACCATATTCTGTCTACAAGAAACCCATCTTACCCAAAAAGAAATTCATAGACTGAAAGTCAAACGATAGAAAACAATAATCCATGCAACAGGAACCCAGAAAAAAGCAGGAGTGGCTATTCTGTTCTCAGATGATGTGAACTTCAAACAAATAATGGTCAAAAGAGATAAAGAAGGTCACTACATACTGGTTAGGGGAAAACTCCAAGAGGAAGAAATAACAATCTTAAATATATATACAGCAAATATTGGGGCACCCAACTATGGAAAACAAATATTAATAGAAATGAAAAATGAAATAAGCAATAACACAATTATAACGGGAGACCTTAACACACCCTGGACTCAGACAGATCAACTAGACAGAAAATCAGAAAAATAATAACAGAACTGAATCAAACCTGTTAACAAATGGACCTGGTAGACGTCTACAGAGTTTTCCTCCCAACATTATCAGAGTACACATTCTTCTCAGCTTCACATTGTACATTCTCTAGATTAGACCATATATTGGCCCATAGAACATGCTTAAGTAAATGCAAAGGAATTGAAATTATCCCATGCATACAATCTCATCACAGTGCCATCAAACTGGAAATTAACGACAAAAGAAATTACAAAAACTCCATAAACACATGGAAATTAAATTGCACACTCCTAACAATCAGTGGGTCACAGAGGAAATTAAAGAAGAAATTAAAAAATATCTACAAGCAAATGAAAATACAAATACAGCCTACCCGAACCACTGGGATGCAATGAAAGCAGTCCTCAGAGGAAAATTTATTGCAGTGAATTCCCACATCAGGCAAATGGAACGAACGCAGATAAACAATCTGATGTTTCACCTCAAACATCTAGAAAAAGAAGAACAAGCCCAACCCAAAGCCAAAAGAAGGGAGGAAATTGTAAAGATCAGAGCAGAAATTAATGCAATTGAGACTAAGAAAACAATACAAAGAATCAATGAATCACAGAGCTGGTGCTTTGAAAGAATAAATACAGTTGATAAGCCACTAGCCAACCTTATTAAAAAAAAGGAAAGAGAAAACTCAAATCTATGCAATAAGGAATGAAAAGCGTGAAATCACTACAGACCCTGTGGAAATACAGAAGATCATCAGTTCCTATTTCGAAAATCTTTACTCTCATAGGTTCAATAACACTGAAGAAATGGACAGATTTCTAGAAACATATCAATTACCAAAACTGGACCAAAGATGTAAAACTACTGAATAATCAAATTTCAGTTAATGAAATCAAAAATGTAATTAGAACCTTACCTACCAAGAAAAGTCCAGGCCCTGATGGATTCACAGCTGAATTCTACAAGAAATTCAAGGAAGACTTAATGCAACACTCCTCAAACTCTTCATTGAAATCGAAAGGGAAGGAAGTCTCCCTAAATCATTCCTGCAAGCAAGTATTAACCTAATACCAAACCAGAGAAAGATCCAACCAAGAAAGAGAACTACAGGCCAATCTCCCTAATGAACATAGATGCAAAAATCCTCAATAAAATAGTGACAAACAGAATCCAGCAAGTCATCAGGAAGATTATACACCATGACCAAGTGGGATTCATCCCAGGAATGCAAGGATGGTTCAACATACGCAAATCAATAAATGTAATACACCGTATCAATAGAGCCAATGATAAGAATCACATGGTCATGTCAATAGATGCAGAAAAAGCTTTTGATAAAGTCCAACACTCTTTCATGATAAGAACCCTGCAGAAAATTGGAATAGATGGCCTTTACCTCAATCTGATAAAAGCCATCTATGACAAACCAACAGCCAGTATCACATTAAATGGTCAAAAACTGAAAGCTTTCACTCTAAAATCAGGAACAAGACAAGGATGTCCACTTTCACCGCTCCTATTCAATATAGTTCTGGACACATTAGCCAGAGCAATTAGACAAGAGACAGAAATGAAAGGAATAAGAATAGGAAAGGAAGAAGTTAAGTTATCACTAT
>RJWT010033646.1:0-13855 GCA_004365215.1 Cuniculus paca
CATCTTTGGCAGGGGCAGGAAAGGAGGGCAGAGCACTGAGGTGGTGCTAGGGGCGCAGAGCCACCTCTGCCCCACCCTGGAGGGCCCGGGCTGGCCACCTGCCCTGTCCCCCGCCCCTGCAGCTAACTGCAGACTCTCGGGAGGTGGCCGGGGGGGTGCCGCAGACACCTGGGCGGAGGTGCACACCTGCAGGCGCTCAGGCTTGGGACACCGTGACCTTCGCCACTGAGCCCTGCCACCCCTCTCCTCACCGCCCCCCTCCTGACACCCTGGCTCTTCTGGTCCCAACTGTCCTCAATGCCGCCCTTCCCCATGACCTTCCTCTCCTGCTGTCCCTGGAGTCCACTGAGGGCCCCAATCTTGGGGCTTCACCCTCGCTGGGAAATGCCTTGGAGGGGCCCAACGATGGGGTGCGGCGAGCTCGGGGGCCACAGCCCTTGGCCACCATGGTGCTCGGGTGTCACCCAAAGGGGGTGCAGTTCCTCTGTGGTCACCAGTGCAGGCGGGACCCAGGCAGCCAGGGTCCCCCCCAGCCCGTGCCTGCGGCTACTGCAGCTCCACCGGGGGGCCGTTCCCTTGGGGCAGGGCCCCATTCAGGCTGATGCTGCTGGCTGCTGGCGCCCCCAGGTAGCCCAGCAGGATCTCACTGCGGCGCCGGGACAGCTGCAGGATGTCATCGGACAGCGCGGGCACCGAGGTGTAGCGCACGTTGTCCAGGTCGAACATGTCCCGCAGGTACTGCACGATCTGGTGCTGGGGACACAGGGCGGGTGGGGGCTGGGTCCCCAGGCAACAACCTGCAGGGCCACACAGCCCCCTTCTCCACCACCAGGGCCCCCACCCGTGCTCTGCACTAGGATCCCTGTGCCGCGAGCGCCCGGCTCCTGGGCAGGGACAGGGACAGAAGGGTGCTGCACCCCACCTACCTTGAAGAAAGCACAGACTTCCGCGAGCTGCGGCTTGGGACCGAGGAAGCCGAAGGCCAGGACAGGGCTAACGTGCTCCGATACGGAGTAGAAATGGGAGATGAAGCCGTCGGGCACCTGCGGCAGGGTAGGTTCAGGAACGGGGCGGGGGCAAAGGGGCCCCCCGGCGCACGGTGCGGGTCCTTGCAGCCCTCATTTCCACATCCGCAGAAGGAGCACCAGCGGCCACTGTGTTCGTGCACAGGCCGGGGCCTGGTGGGTGCAGCAAGGGGCACTGGCAGATGGCACCTCATCGGCAGCAGGGCCGCAGGTAGAAGGGGGCAGTAGGTGCCCACTGTCCACCCTCCAGGATGCCCCGTTGGGTCTGGATGGTACCCCCTGTGCCTGGCCTCAGGGAGGAGGTGAAGGGGCCTGCATGACTTCTGGGTGTTGTGGCCATTGGAGGGAGGGAGGGAGGGAGGGAGGGAGGACGGAAGGACGGGCAGCAGCGTAGGGCACGCTGGAGGCCAGAGGTGCTGGGGCTGGGCGGGGGTCACTCACCATCAGGAGCCGCCTCTTGGCTTTCAGGACTGACCAGCATGCAGTGGCCAGGGCCTAAAGCAGAGGGGCCCGGCCCTGTGAGAAGTCTCACCCGCCAGCCCTACCGGGCCACCCAGGCAGGAGGGGCCCCACGCTATGGCCTGGGCTCGCAGTGGACCTGCCCTGAGCCCAAGTCGCTAGCTCCCCAGGGCTGCAGGGCTGCAGCAGCAGAGAACTGCAAGCAGCAGCCCAGCCGGGCAGGCGGAGTCCCAGGCGCCCCCAGGTAGGCCATTTTCATTTATCTTTTTTATCTTTTTGTTTTTTGAGACAGGATCTCACAATGCAGTTCAGGCTGGCTTTGAACTCGCTATGTAGCCCAGGCTGGTCCTGAACTGATGGCGATCCTCCTGCCTCAGCCTCCTGAGTGCTGGGATCACAGGTGTGCGCCTCCACACCCAGCTTGGTTTCCTGGTTCTAACTGAATGGCTGTGTCAACAGCCAGTAGAATCAAAGCCAGCTCGGAAGGAGCAGCAGCGACCGAGTGAACCCCGATGGCAGAAAACGCCCGCCCCATGGCCTGACGGGGCCAGGGCAGCAGTGGGTCGCCCTGGAACGAGCCCAAGGTGAAGCCTCAGACCTTGAGGGTGACCCCGGAGCAGGGGACAGGGAGCACCTGGATCTGAGGACCGGCACACGGGGCACAGGGCAGCGGCCTACCGTCTCCTTGAAGCTGTCGGACAGCCAGCGGTTCCGCAGCACGGCGAGCACCGAGGATGGCGGGTTCTCCAGGTCCTCGAAGGCGTCCATGAGGATGAAGTCGAGCACGATGTCGAAGAAGCCCATGAACACCACCTGCAAGGCACCGCAGAGGGGCCGGCTGGGCCGGGACGCCCAACGGGCACTCGTGCTCCCTCTGCTCTGTGCTGGGGGCAGGGGCGGGGCCCGGGCTCAAAGCAGCGCGCCTCGCACGCACCCTCTCCCCTCACCCGCCCGGGGACCCGCGCTCAGCAGCAGCGACTCACCCCGCGGCCCTCCAGCTCCAGCCGAGTGGTGGACCAGGTCTCGGGCCGTAGGGCGTAGCTCAGCATCTCCTCATAGCTCTCCAGGAAGCCCTTGGGGCTCTGTGGGGAGAAGCGCAGCCTGTTCCAGCGGGGAGGCCAGGAGCCCTGGCTGCACGGCCCACAGGGACAGGCCGGCAGCAGCTGGCATGGATGTGCCAGGGCTTGCTGGGAGCAGCAGGCAGCAAGAAAACAAGAGCAGCGCAGGCTGCCGCCGTCTTCTGAAGCCAGGCCAGGCCCTCTAGCTCGGCCTCCATTCACGGGACAGAGCCAACGTGCAGCGGAGTCAGAGAGCTAAGCGTCTGAACCTCCAGGGCCTGCGCTCCTGAGGCAGTGCCAGGGAAGCCGCCGGGGAAGCTGCAGAACGGTGCCCATAATGACCCCGGCCCAGGGCACCGATGCTTTTGATACCATCTCGAAGGCTGCTGCGGGGCCTTGGGATACAATTTGCTGGAAAGCGTGATGGTGCACACCAGCAATCCCAGCACTCAGGGGGCTGAGGCAGGAGGGTTGCCATGAGTTAGAGGCCAGCCTGAACTGCATACTGAGACCCTGTCTCCAAAAACAAACTAAACCAAAGCAAGAAATACAGTTTGCTGCCGTGAGTCCGCATCTACAGACACAGAGAGTAAGTGCTAAGGTCTCCTCTCAGCAGGAATGAGCTCAGGATGCATATGTGGCACCAAAAACAGGAGAGTCTCAGGCAGGCAGAGGACGAGGGCAAATCAGGGCTTAAAAATCATCTCCCAGCCTGTGGGAAAAAAAGACTTGAGGAGAGGCCCGTTCAAAAGCTCTGCTCCTGAGCAGGGGGTAGTGGTGCATGCCTCTAATCCCAGCACTCAGGAGGCTGAGGCAGGAGCATCACTGCCAGTTCGAGGCCAGCCTGGACTACACAGTAAGGCCATCTCAAAACAAATAAATAAACAAAAGCTTTGCTCCAATCCATTAAAATACACACACCTGGAAAATGCAAGGTCGTGAGTTTCATTTCCAGTACCAAAAAAAAAAACACACGTGGCCAATACACATGAAAAATTATACAACTTAAACTGCAACTAACGAGCAGAAAAGAATAGATAAAATAATACAGATTAAAAGGTTGCTGTTAGCGGGGCCTGGTGGCGCACACCTGTACTCCCAGCACTTGGGAGGCTGAGGCAGGAGGATTGTTGCAAGTTCAGGACCAGCCTGGGCTACAAAGTGAGCTCAAGGCCAGCCTGACCTGCACAGGGAGACCTTGTCTCAAAAAGACAAAATATAAAAGGCTGCTATTATCCTTGTGGGTGAAGACTCAGGGAAACCCTCGCTCACGCAGGGAGGGCAGGGTTCAAGGCCCATCCGAGGGAAAAGCGGCAAGACCTGCTGGCCTGCAGCATGGGCGGTCCGAGACACCGTCAAGGGCTGACTGAGGAAGGCGAGCAGTGGCCCGTGACGTGAAAAGCACACGCCACCCACAGGTCACACAAGGGACCCGGACCAACCACAGCCAGCCCACGCAATGGCGCCCGTGCAACCAGCGACTGCCTACGCCTCTGCCCATCGGGCCAAGATTCGGGCCAGTGGGAGGGTGCACAGGTTGGGAAACGGGGTACCCTGCCCAAGTTCACAGTGCCTACAGACGGGCCACCTCCTACAGCTTAGGTTTCACAACTGGTGAAGTTTGCACAACTCCACTATGTTGGAATCCGAAATAAAACAGCAATATGGAGCTGTTTTTGAAAACTGGCCCAGGGAAATAAACCTCAGCCTGCAGGGTGTGGTGGCATAAGCCTATAATCCTAGCTCTGTAAAAGGCTGAGACAGGAGGATTCCAAGTTCCAGCCCACGGTGGACAATGTAGTGAGCGGCAAGACCTTGTCTCAAAATAAAAAGTAAAACAGGCTGGGGACGTAGCTCAGGGCCAAGAGCGCCCCGGTACTATAAAAGCAAACAACAAAACGACAGAACCCTAAGCCTCCCCTGCCCCCCACGGCCGCGGCGTGAAGACAAAGCTCCTGTGCTTGATTTTCATTTTTTTGTTTCAAATAAACAACAAAAACCAGGAATGGAACACGAGTCTGGGGGGAGGCATACGGTAAACAAAACGGCTCCAGCCTCCGCCCGGTACCTTCTCAGCCTTGGTCATCAGCCCCGTCACCATCTGCCGGCCAACCTCCCCGAAGAACAGCTGGTTCCCTGGGTCCTCCAGAAGCCCCTGGAGGAGGGGACAGAGTGAGAGGGGCGGGCAGGGCAGACCTGGCCGTACAGCCGGACCGACCCCCTCCTGGCCCCACCCCCAGAAGCCACGCCCACCTCAAAGGCCTGCCGGACACAGTGCAGCTTGGCCAGGAAGTCCTGGTCACTGTAGCAGCCCAGCAGCTCGGTCCTGGGGGTGGGGGGCAGACAGCATCGCACCATGGCTCAGCTGCCCGTCACCAAGTCACTGTGCCTTCAACCACAGCTTTCAATTGTGTTTCATCAGTGAACTTGTTTTTTGTTTTTGAGATGGGGTCTTGCTAAGTCACCCAGGTTGGTCTTAAACTTGAGGTCCTCCTGCCTCAGCCACCTAAAGTACTGGAAGTACGGGCGTGCACTAGCACACCAGGTGATCGGTGGACTTTTGAACATGCTGAAACCTGCACGCCATGATCAGAAAACCAAGCCCTGTGTTTTGTCCCTTCAGAAAAGTTCACGGAGGACAGCCATGACAGCGCCAAGGAAGCACAGCGAGGGACACCGAGGCCACCTGTTCAAGGCTACCCACTGCAAAGTGGCAGAACCTGGAGAGAGCCGGGTCTGCCCTCCCGTGGCCTGGGTTCCTGGCCACTGCTGCAAAGGGCTGCATCGGGATGTGGCTGGGACCATGGCCACTGTGGTGCTATGGCCGCGCCCTCTGCCGACTCAGAACAGGAGGAACCGTTATGTGGTTCTCTGTGTGTCACACCTGCCCATCTTGCTTCTCAGCCCCTGCCCGCCGCCCCGGCCAGCGCGCCCTCACCGGAGGGTCCGGCAGGGCACCTTGCCCTCCTTCACCAGCTGCAGGGCCTCCTCATAGGCGGCCGCGGGTCTGGAGAGTGGCACTGGGTAATCTCCGGCCTGCAGAGACTCAAAGAGCTGGGAAGGGTGCACAGGAAGACAGTAGGTGAGTAGCGTCCCTGGGAAGGGGACGCCTGCAGGGTCACCTCAGACCCTGCCTACCTGCCCTTTTCATGGAGAGCTAGAGAGGACCTGGCCTGGGTTCAAGTCCAGCTCCAGCCCTCGGCACTGCTCCCTCCCAGTGAGCTGCCCCACGGCACTGTGTGGACACAGGCTGCTGTCCTCCTGTCCAGGCAAAGATACCACCTGACAACGCAGCCACGCCAGGTGACCCGTGTCAAGCACAGGCCTGGGGGCCTACAGAAGGGAAGGGACAATGTGGACTGATCCCTCAGGGTCGGGACCTCTGGCACTGCCCTGGGGCCACAGCCTCTGGCTTCTTGGGCCTCCCTCTCCCCAGCGAAGTCACTGAGTCCCCAGGAAGCAGCACTCATTTCCCACCAGCCAGTGCCCCAAGCCAGCCACCTCCAACCCAAGTCACCTCGGTGGCCGAGAAGAAGGAGTCCTCGGAGGTCAGGCTGTCCTCGTCATCAGCCCGCAGGCGCAGTGAGCCCTCAGTCAGGGGCAGCATGAGCGTCCGCTCTGGGAGAGCAGCACACAGGGCTCAGCCCAGATCGGCCCCAGCCCAGCGGCCTGGCTCTGTAGTGACGTGGGGCTCCCAGCCTCACTGCCTCCCTCGAGCAGGTGCCGGTGCCGGGGATCAGGCCAAGGGCCACACCGCGGGGTCTGAGGCCAGGCAGCCCTGGACCAGCCACTGCCCTCAGTGCCTCTCTGCCTGCTCCAGAGCAGAGGGGTCTGGGCCTTTGGACCACTTAAGAAAGGAGGGTGAGTAGATTCGCAGAAGCCCCAGCCACCAACCACACGGGAAGCCGAGGCAGGAGGGCCCTCGGCAAGCCACGCCACAGGAGGCCACGCAGGAGGGTGTGCAGCCTTGGCCACCCCTCGGACCCCAGCATCCCCACCAGTGCCACACAGGATTCCCACAGAGACCTGAATACACCAGGAGGACGCTGCTGCGGGCTGAGCACCTTGGTTCCCTCTCTGGGTGGTGCTGTCCCTTTGCCTATGCGGGGCACCCAGTGGGCTTTCTGGGGTCCCCGGGCCTGCACTGAGCCACCGGCGCACAAGCCACACCATCCTCCCACAGGAGCTTGTTCGAAGACAAGCAGGACCCAGGCCTGCTCCAAGGGGCCTCGGCGTGTCCCCATCCTGCTTGCCCCGCCCATGCCTCAGTTTCCCCAGTTGTGCCACATGACACCAGGCAGCACGAGGCGCCGTCGGCTCACCCAGGTCCCGCAGCACGCTGTCGGCGGGGAAGGTGGACCCGAACTCCTCCTGCAGGTGGTAGGCGCGGTGCAGCAGCAGCTCCAGCTTCTCCGCAAACTCCCGCCGCTGCGACTCTGGCTGCAGTGAAAGCGGGAGAGACGGCTCAGGCTGGGACCTGTGCGCCGAGACAGGAGGCTCGGCTGCACGAAGCCATGAGCGGTGACAGGTGGCCAGGCCCCACCCAGACGCACCAGGAGCGCAGCGCGCGCAGCATCACTGCCAATGCTGCCGGGAAGAGATGTTAACTATCACAGTAGACCCGTGCAGGCTGCACAGTGAACTGATCTGACTCCATTCAGGGGCATATGATCAAAATTACTTTTAAGCATTTCTTATTTTTTTTGGCAGTGCTGGAGATGGCACTCAGATGGTTTTTTTTGCAGCAGCACCAGGGATTGAACTCATGACCTTGCACTTGCCAGGCAGGTGCTTAGGCCACTGAGCCAGATCCTCGGCCCTTGTCTTTTTGAGACAGGGTCTCACTATGCTGTTCAGGCTGGCCTTGAGCTCACTTTGCAGCCCAGGCTGGTCTCGAACTCACAACGATCCTCCTGCCTCAGCCTCCCGAGTGCTGGGATTACAGGCGTGAGCCACCGGGCTTCCAATCACCCTTTCCAGGAACTGCTGAACAGTTTTCCAGAGTGGTTGCACCGTCTTCCATGCCCACCAGCAGGAGCAAGAGCTGCGACTCCCCGCGCGTCACCAGCCCTTGCTGCCTGTCTTCGTGGTCACGGCTGTCCTGGGAGTGACACAGAGGCGTGGTTCCTGTTCGTTTCTTTCTTGAGGTTCTGGGGATGGGACCCAGGGTCTCCCACTTGCTGGCCGAGGACTCTGCCCCTGAGCTCCAGCCAGCCCTTGGGTGTATGAGCTTTTCCAAGCATAAAGGCTTTTCGTTGTTTCATTCAAAACTGCCTGGGAGGACACAGAAGATGACTCCAGGAGGCTGAGGCAGACCACAGTGACCACGCCATCGCTGCCTGCATGAGCCCTTGCTATACGCGCATGATGAAAATTATAAACGTTAGACAGAGGAGCTGTTTAATGATGCTGGTGCACGCCTAGAATCCCACCACTTGGGAGGCTGAAACAGGAGCATCCCTACAAGTAGAAGGTCAGCCTGGACTACATAGTGAGACTCTGTCTCAAAAAAGAGACAGTTTACTTTTAGCCTTTCATGTTTATTTATTTATTTATTTATCTTGGCACTGGGGATTGTACTCACAATCTTGCGCTTGCCAGGCAGGCGCTTAGACCACTGAGCTAGATCCCCAGCTCATGTTTATTTTTGTTTCTGGATACGGAAATAATAAATGTTCACTGTAGAAAGCTTGAACAGTACCCAAAAAAAAGCATATGAACAAAAGAAAACCCAGAGGCTCATTTCCTGCCAGCCTCCCCAGCGCTCACTTTCCTTCCCAGCACTGGGACAAGGGTCCGACTGTCTCCGTGGGTCCAACGTGTGAGTAATCTGGAGGCACCAGGCCCTGTGCTACACACGGCTGTTTTATCTAAGTTGAGCACCACCCACGTGGATGGAAAGCGCCGGCCAGGAAAGAAGCGGCCCATGCTCCCAGCACTCGGGAGGCTGAGGCAGAAGATCACCTCGAGTTCAAGGCCAGCCTGGCTACATGGCCAGACCTGGTCTCCAAATAACCAAAAGAGATAAACAGACGAAGGCGGATGAGGTGCCTGCCCGCTCCTGCTTGGTAACTCCCCACAGGGCCGAGAGGCAGGAGAGTCGCAGGGAAGCCCCCACCTCTGACAGGGCCTCGGAGGCTGTCTCCGGGTGCCGCAGGCTGTCCCGGCGCGTGGGGGTGCTGCCGTTGTCCCCACGCTGGCCCACGCTCAGCGCCTGCTCCCACTTCTGCAGCGCCTCCTCGAACAGCTCCATGCCTGGGCACAGGGGCAGGGGAGAAGGCACGGTCCGGCCCCACTGCCTCGCTGGGGCACACGGCGTGGGATGGGGAGGAGGCCAGGGAGGGACGGGGCCAGGCAGGCTGCGAGGCTGGCGCGGCCAGGGCGGGTGCCTTTGCAGAGCTCTGCTCAGGTCCGTCCCGGAAGCACCACACGGGCTCGGGTGGGGCAGGGGCAGGGGCAGGGGCAGGGGCGGCACCCACCGCACCTTGCACGTAGAGGCTCTCGGCACTGCCGTCGGTGGCCGGCACCGACTCCTCCATCCCGTGGGCTTCCCACTGTCCCGAGCACGCGGCTGTGGGGCTGGACGAGTTCACTGCCATCATCTGGGGGCCAAGGGCAAGGACAGCAGTGAGGAGTCGCGGCCCCTCTGCCCGGCCATGCGCCACAGCCAATGCCCTCCCTGACGCCATCATGGGCGAGCCTGGCAGCATCCCCACTCCCCAAAGGCCTGGATCCTGGATCCTCCCAGGCGTCTCCCCAGTGGCAGGGGGCACAGAGGCCAGCCAGCCCTAGGGAGCAGCCTCCAGTGACACCCGCCCCAGGCCTGTCCTGCCTGGTGTCGCCTGGCCCTGCTCTGCAGGTCAGATGGGGGTGGTGGAGAGCACCCACATGCGCTGGGCCTGTCACCCATGCACCTGGCCACCGCCCTTGGGAAGACGACAAATCCCTCTCCTGCTCACCCCGGTGACCCCACGGCGGTGCCAGCCCAGGACTGGGCGCAGAGCCTGCTCTTGAGCTGACAGCTGGACAGGCCAAGGGACCCCAGCGTCACTTCAGGAGAGACTGGGCTCCCTCCATGCTGTCTATCTCCAGACGCTCAGCACCCCACAGCGTCCCTGCCGCCCGCCCCGCCCCGTCTCCCCACCGCTCACCGAGGCCAGGCTGTGGGAGGAGCCCGAGTGCTTGCTGGGCTCGATGGAAGAAATGCCACTGAGGGTGTCATTGCTCTTGCTGCTGGGGCTCTGCACCCTCCGGCTGGAGTAGCCTGTGGGGGACAGGGGGCAGTCACCCAGCTGTCCCCCACCTGGGACCCACTCACCTAGGAACAGGTGCTGCCCTCCTACATCAGGTACCGCTGGGCCCTGTGTCTGGGCACAGGCAGAGGAACACAGGGCCTCCTGCTGTCCCACGCACGGCCACTGCTGTCACCTGGAACAGGGCCAGGCCTAGAGGAGGGCTCTGGACCTGCTGGGAAGCACTGAGAATCAGGTGCGGCTGCCTCCTGCCTCCTTAGTTTTCCTGTGTTGTTGACTGACTGACTGAGATTACTCTTCTTTCCAATAAGGATTCAGACTTTTATAAACATACAACTGGGAAGCTGACGCAGGAGGGTCATAAGTTTGAGTCCAGCCTAAGCAATTTAGAAACTTTTGAGAGAGCCTGTCTCAAAAAATATATAAATAAATAAATAAGTAAAAAATAAAAGCAGACCTGGCAGCCAGGCATACACCTGTAATACTAGCACTCGGGAGGCTGAGGCAGGAGGATGGCCTTGAGTTCAAGCCCAACCTGGACTACACAGTGAGACTTTGTCTCAAAAGACCAAGATTTTTCTTAAGTGAAAAAAGTGGGGACTAGGGTGTAGCTTGGGGAGGGCTGGGCTTGGCATCACAAGGCCCTGGTAAAGGAGAAGGGAACAGAAGAGGTGAAAGGAGAGACGGCGCAGTGGCACAGCGCACACGGGTGTGAGGCCAGGGCTCACGCGGCTCCAGGCTGCCCGGGGGCCGCCGCAAGGTAAGCTGAGGAGGCCACCTTCGGAAACATGTCTCGGGGACTGCAGACCTCTTTCTGCAACTGTTAAGATAAAGCTTCCTTTCCTAGTTGCAGCTCAGAAGTAAGATTCATGCCGGGTGTGGTGGCTCACGCTTGTAATCCCAGCATTCGGGAGGCTGAGACAGGCGGATCGTTGTGAGTTCAAGACCAGCCTGGGCTAAAAAGTGAGCTCAAGACCAGTCTGAATGGCATAGTGAGACCCTGTCTCAAAAACAGGGCTGAGGATCTAGCTCAGCGGTCTAAGCGCCTGCCTGGCAAGTGCAAGGTTGTGAGTTCAATCCCCGGTGCCGCAAAAAAAAAAAAGAAAAAAAAAAGAAGTAAGATTCATTTTCCCGGGGGACTTGCTTCCCTTCTGTTGGGTTTGGCTCTGGTTTTTTGAGCCAGGGTCTCTCACTGTGCAGCCCACGCTGGCCTCGAGCTCACAACATATCCCTGCCTCAGCCTCCTGAGTGCAGGGGTGACAGGTGTGCGCCACCACGCCCCGCTGAGCCTTGCTTCTTAAAAACAGGTTTCTCCTGTGGTGAGCACCTCGGAGGACTCCCTGCCTGGGAAGCGACTGGGACGATACTCAGGTGTGGCCGACAGCAGAGGTACAGGACGAAGAGGGCGGGAAAAGTCTCCACAAACCACAGCACCAGCCACGAAACAGGCTAGCACCCCTGGGGCTGGGAGCACAGACGGGTGATAACAAAAGGGGGGACGTGAGGGTAACTTGATTATGTGACTTTGCGTGGCAAAGCTGAGAAATGAGCCAGACACTGGTGCACACCAGTCATCCCAGCACTCAGGAGGCTGAGGCAGGAGGATTGCAAATTGAAGCCCAACCTGGCCAACTTAGGGAGATGCTGCCTCAAACAAAAACAAACACAAGCACAGACACAAGCCAGGCTGGGGACGCAGCCCAGCAAAGGCCCTGGCTTCCATCCCCAGGACCAGAAAGAAGAAAACACCTCGTCCGGAGCCTGCTCTCCAGCCCCAGCCACTGCGTACCAAGTGCTGCCCAAGGGTGCTTGGATCCAGCCCCTGCAGACCCAGTGCCACCGACCAGATCATGTATGAGGCACACTGCCCCCCCCGACCCTTGCCACTGAAGGAAGCGGTCCCGTCACTCCACCTCACACTGAGCAGAGCAGGCTGTGAGACCCCACTGCAACGCCCACCTTTCTTCACCGAGGGCACCTTCCGGGCCAGGATGAAGGGCAGGGGCACCGCGCCCAGCTGCTCGCCTCCCACCTCAGGCCCCGCCTGCTTCTTTCTCCGCCGGCGCCTCTTCAGCTGGTGGGCAGCCAGGGCCAAGGCCACAGTGCCCAGGGCCGTGGCAAAGAGGACTTTCCGCAGACCTGGTGTCAGTCGTAGCTGCGAGAATGCTGACTGCAGGAGAGAGGTGGCCAGGTTAGGCTGCCCCCGGGAGAGCTGTCCCCGGAGCATCAGCCACCCCCAGAACGGGACCTGCCCTGCCTCTGTGCAACGTGGACAGCAGACACATGACAAGAGGACCGGGCCGCGAGAGGCATCCAGTCATGGCTGCTGCGCCAGGCTCCGCGCCGGGACCTAGCCTGGGTACGGGTTGGAGCTCGTCACTTTTCAGATGACGACACCGAGGTCAGGACACATGCTCATGGTGACAGACATGCAGAACTTGAGTCCAGTCCTTAAAGACGGTGACATTCACTCCACCAGGCACTCGGTCTAAAGCTGCGGCTTGCCCGCTTCCCTGGGAGCCCTGGGGTGGAAGCTTCGCCCAGGACAGAGCTGGAGGAAGTGTGGGGGCCTCGTCAGCCCAAACCCCCGAGGCTGTCAGGGACAGCGACACTGATCCCTCCCGGAGACAGAGAAGCTGGGGTTGAGACTTTACGGAACCTTGTGTGAAGCCCAGGACGTAACCCAGGCCTTCCTCCTCTGCTCTGAGAAGACATTGGATGTTTGGGGCAGCAGGAACGAGGGCCCTGCTCTCCCGGCCGCGGGGGACCCCAGGCCGAGCGGCTCAGGGCTTCATGGGGCAGGCGGGGAAAGGGCAGGGCCCTAACCTGAGCCGGTCCTCACCTGCCCGAAGGTGGTGTACAGGAACACAGGGATCTCGGCCACTGTCATGGCCAGCGCCTGGATCATGGACACGCCCTCGGCGCGCCGGAAGGCCATGGCAGCCTGGGTGCCCGGGCGGGAGCCCGCGAGGCCAGGGGCTTCCACGTAGGACGTCTTCAGCTGGTGGCTGGCTGAGTCCTGGGCACCGTCCACACCCCAGCAGGACAAGGGCACTCATACCAGAGGGTCCCTCCACAGGGCTGAGGGACAGACACGAGAAAGGGCACACATGGGTCAAATCGCTCAAGTTACTTTTCGCACGCGCGCCAATTCCCCAAAACATACGTGAATCCAAATAGACACCGATGTGACAGCAAACGGGCGCCCACGGGCACAAACAGAAGCACACAGAATACCTGGGGGGCCCGGGACTAAGCAAAGGCAACATCTGGACACTGGCTTGGAACAAGGCCCCAGCCCTGGGCACCTGCCAGCGGGCAGCCACCCAGAGGCCCACAGACCCTGTGCCCACCTTGAGTCTCGAGAGAGAAAGGCAGCAGCCCTGCCATGCTGACCTGAGGGGCCCAGGGCCCGGGCTATGCCTGCGTCACTCCCCAGTGCGGGGTATTCTGCCCCTTCCTCAGCCTCTTTAAACCCACAGGCCAGGTGCTGAACAAAATTAGCACGCCCCGGGCTGGAAATCCTAACACCTTTCTCTCCTCCCACGAGGCCGAGTGCGGTTCGCTTCCTAAGGACCACACCACAAAGAACAGCGGTCTCCGGTCCCCCAGGGCGGCCCAACCCGGGAAGTGCGTGTTTGTGCTGAGTTCTTTCACCAAGCCATCACAGTTCTGTGAAGCAGGTGCCACCCACCCCTCCCCGCCCCACCTCCCTCCACCTTCCACTGAGGAAACTGAGTCTCAGGGCCACCAAGTGCAGTCCAAAGTCACACGGCTGATACGTGATGCAGTCCGGGTGGATCAAGGTCTCTCGGACTCTAGACTCTGCTCGAGTGTAAACCCTCTGGCTAAATTTGACACGGGGCAGGAAGTGCAAACCCAGCAGAACCACAGAGAACACGGGCAGCTGTTTCAGGACCTGAGAAGCCCCCGAGTGCCCAGCTGCCCCACCCCAAGGCTGGGCTTGATCACACAGAGCCTGAGCCCTGAGATGCTGCAGGGTGCTCCCCAGTGCCATCATGCAGCCCAAGAATGCCTTAGAGGTCTCCAGGGACTGCAC
>RJWT010033647.1:0-13857 GCA_004365215.1 Cuniculus paca
TCTTCACTGCATCTTTGTCTTAATTCTTACACATTTGTATACCCTCTCAGGAACTCCTTGGCTGGCCTCCAGGGCTTCCTTTGACATCTGGGTGGAAGTCTTCCTGATCCCCCAGCTCACATTCTTATGTTGGTAAAATGAGCATCAAGTGAATGATGCCAATGTTTGTTTCCAAACCCACTTGGACCATGACTATAGTAGCCATGTTAAATGAAGCAGCACCACAGTTAAATGAATCCTGGGAAACTATATTTCTAAGAGATCCTCCTGGAGCAGGAGTCACAGATGACTATCTTCTCAAATGAAAGGTTGACGCCTTTGGATCCTTAAGCCTGGAATGGGTGAGGTCTAGCTAGTCTGTGATACGCTTCAAGGCACCTCTCTTCTTATTCCTGTAGAAAAATATTTTTTTCCTTTTAACAAAACTGATTTCTTCTGAACCAAAATTTTAAGGTTTTCACATTTTTTCTATTCTGCATTTTGTTCCCAATTCTCATTATAAACACAGCCATCTTGTATTGTACTTCTATATTGTGCAATGCAGGTGTTCTGAGGACTGTATTTCAAGGTTCCTCTTCTTCCCAGACCAGAGTGGTATTCTCGTGTGTTCAAGAAGTTATTTCTGTTTTGCCTTATGACACTGCCATAGTTTCTGGGAATTTCTGTATCTGATTCATTCACCCTTCATGCCAATTCTATGAACTAACCTGAAACTCTCCTAATCTATTGCTTTTACTTTATCCTAATGTGAACACCTTTCTGTAGCATTTTTATCTTCCATTTTCTTCACTGCATAATTTATCTCCTTCCTTGAAAAAAAATTTAGAAGTTCAATTAGTTATGAGACATTAAAACAAAAAGCAAACAGTACTTAGCAATCTAAATACAGAGATAGAGGCATACATAGTAAATTGTGGCCACATAAGGAAATTTTTTCATATTTCAATAAAACTGACCCAAAATTGCAGCAACACTAGTGCTTACCATTAATATCTGTGATTACAGCTCATGCTCTGATTTCCTTTCTAATAACATTCTATACTATATGTTTGGCACTTCTAGCTGCAAAAAAGTAAATTTACTTTATAGAATGACAGAAGTAGTGATGAAAGAACAAGCAGGTTTGCAAATGTATATTATACCAGCCAAATTAAACAGCTTAAAATTTTTTTAATTATAAATTATTAAATGTAATTACTCATGATGTACTAAAGTACACAAATTTTAATTGAACTCAAAATAGTAATTTAATGCATAAGAATGATTATGATAGAATATATTTATATCATCATTAATTTTATTAAGTAGAAAATAAGTACTTATTGATATGAATTTTTCAATTCTTTTGAACTTGTGTTTGCATATAAGTATGTTTGTATGCAAATTTATGCTCCTATAGGCATGAAAACATATGGTTTATAAAGTATTTTTCCCTCTATAAGTAAGAAAGATTAACCTGAAATTATTCTAACAAAGCAATAGAATACAGTTGTTGCATTAAAAAAAAAGAAGAATGCTTAACAATGACAACACTGGGTATTTCAAAGATATTGCATTAGTTTGCTAGAGTTGCTACAACAAACAACTACAGTCTGGTGTCCTATACAACGCAAATGTATTGTTTCACAGATGTGTAGGCTAGAAGTCTAACATCCAGGTATTGGCAGAGTAGAGTTCTTCTGAAGATTACATGACTCTCCCATAGTTTGAATAATTTTTCTCATAATTTTTGGCAGTATATGGCTAATAGAAGCATTACTTCTATTTTAGTCTTCATCTCCACATAGCATTCTTGTTAGTGTGTGTGTGTGTGTGTGTGTGTGTGTGTGTGTGTACATGCATATGCCTGTCTGTCAGTTTCCAAATACATCTAGATTTTCTAAAGACATCAGTTATTCTGTATTAAAGTCAACCCTAGTGGTATTATCTTAACTAGTTACAGCTTCAAAGAGCTTATTTCCAAAAAAAAGGTCATACACTGAGACACTCGAAATTTAAATTTCAACATATTAACTTTGAAAGGGTCATTACTCAACTCATAACAGTCATTCAGAGCTATACGTAATCCAATAAGTATTATGTATTGTGAATGCTGAACATAATTGAATGTTGATACACCAAATTGGTGAAGTACCCTAGAGCAAATACAGGTATGAAGAAGATGTCCTCTTAAAATGAAATTATTAAAAACATTTCATTCTTACTATTGCTCTAATTATGAAACCTGCATGTACATAATAAATAATTAAAAGGAAATATGAGAAGTAAATCTTAGAGGATTAAGAAATGACATTGGAGGAACGGTTAACATTTCTTTCATACTGTTTTATCTGTAATGCAACTATTAATACTCTTAAGATATGCTTATGGTAAACCATCCAGCGTGGTTTATAATGTGTGAGTCTGATTTAGGAGCTAACTCAGTAAGCCACTTCTGATTATATTTAAATAAAAAGCAGTCACCAAGGAACAAAGGAAATATACTTCTAAAAATGGGAAGACAAATAGAATGCATTCAATATTTGAGAAGAACGTGTTACTATCTTGGAAACTTTCTACTGACACAAAAACGCAATGTAAGTACCACTAGCTCATATAACAGGGGATCAACTCCACTTGCCACAGAGCAGCCAAATGAACATTTTCAGTTTGGAAGTGATATGGAAACTAAAGTAGCTCTTGCTAGCTCGAGGGAGGATAATAAGCAGTGTTTCAAAAGATATGGCAGGACAAGACTGGTATTCCAACATCCAACCCCAGGGGAGCTTAAACTTATGGTGATTACAGTATTGTAACTGAGTAGGTAACAAAGATTACATGAATAAATATTCAAGGTTTCACTTCATATATGGATATATCAATTAAAACATATTGCACCCATATTCACTTGCCTGAAATATACAAGACGTTCAGTGGTAGGAGTCGGATTTTCACCAACATACCAAAATCAAGACCAAGACCACTATAACAACAAATCTAGTGCCTATGAGTAGTTAGCACTTTTGGATCATCCACAGGAAAATTTGCTCTTTTCTTTAATGTAAACACAGAGCTCATTTCACATATGTACATTATTTTTAGTATAATTTTTATTTTTAAAAAAGGTTTAGGCTTATATGCATGTTTAGAAAGGCTTCCCACATGCCCTCACTCATTTCCTTCAATGTTGAAGACCCCCACATATAGGATACATTTATCAGAATGAGAAAAATGTAAGTATATTACTAGTAACTAAACTTCAGATGTTATTTAAATTTTACTAGTATTTACTATTAAAGTATTTTTTGTGTTGCAGAATTATTCCTAAACATCACATTGCATTTAATTCACATAATTTTTAAAGTAAATATAATGGATCACTTTAAAAAAATCTTAAAGTATAATTAAGATGCCGACTTATCTCCATCATAAATACATTAAATTTTAAAATACATACTGCTCTTACTACACTTATTGAGATCAGTACAAACATATTTTACCAAGAGTGAAAAATACAATGGAAAGTTACTGAAATTATCTAGATTTTTCCTAAGTAATGCTGTCTTCCCATCATGAGTAAATATGATACTTTACAGTTTCTGTAAGTTGCAGATGTGACAAAACATCTCACAAGCCTGTAAGATCCCAAAGTTTCAGAAGGAAAATCCATAACAATGCCCAACTACATGTCCTACTTTCAGGCAATATTAAAGCAATCACAATGATGTATTTGGCAATAAGTTCCAGAATATCTGACTGCAATGGCTTATGAAAATAGAAGTTAATTTTTTCTCTTCCTCTCCCTTCTCCAAGTCAACAAGTCTATAGTTACAGAACATCCGGCATTAGTCCAACAGCCTAGTGTTGGTATTGTTAACATCTCTTATTCCCTGGGTTTTTCCTTTTCTTGCATTTCCTTCACACAAGATAACTGCTGACGATCCTCCATGATGACTGAATTTGAGAAAAAATAAAAAAGCAAGAGAAGTTGGAACATATATGACATTTACATTAGAAAGTAAAAACTTTCCAAAGAGCCTCTACAGATTTCCATTTACATTTCTTTACCCAAGATACATCATATAACTCACCAATGTCATAAGAAAAGGTGAAAATGAAATTGTTTTGCATTTTTAATTCCCATATTGTAGGCAGGCAAAATATATACAGGAATGAGTGTTGATTAATAAGACAACCCTATCTTAATGATGCCATCTTTTAAATATCAAAAATATTTTAAATCTTCCTTTTATAAAGGGATATGCTACACATTTTAAGATTACTCATCTGTAGATAATGACAGTCGTCATCATGAAACAGAAATAGTTCAGAAAAACATAAAAAACAGAAAGATAGAAGAGATCTCCACTCAAAGATTTCTGAAATTCCAAGAAGAAATTCTGTTTATTTGGAATGATTGTTGTAAAAGAGTCAAATATTATGCTTAGAAGGACTGGGGATCTAGCTCAGCAGTCTAAGCGCCTGCCTGGCAAGCGCAAGATCATGAGTTCAATCCCTGGTGCTGCAAAAAATATATATATATTATGCATAGAAATAATGAAATTAGAAGGTAAACCAAAATATAAAACTCTTAGAAGAAAGTAATCTGCTTAGTAGAGAAGTTGGGACCTATATTTTTTCATTTTCTGTTGCCAATTATTGTCTTTTAATAGAATTTTATTGAATGTTATTTACATACAAAATAACTGACAGAATTTCTCAGTTGAGTTACGTGTGTTTTTAATACAAATAATTTGATGATTTTGGGAATGTGCAAACAAGGTACCAAAACTTCAATCAAGGTAACAGACAAAGCCAGCACCTCCCACAGGTTCATGTATCCCTTTTTTTCTTGGTTTTGTTTTCTTTTGTAATTAATATAAGATCTACATTTTTAACAAGCTTTGAACACACCAGTGTATTTCCTACAATAGGCAGAAGATTGTACCACAAATCTCCAAGCACCTTTATCTAGAATAACTGAAATTATGCACCCATTGACTGACCCAATCTCCAATCCACTGCAATCATTACTATAGTCTCTGCTTATACAAATTTCATTAGTATTTTACATAGTTCATATAAGTGAATTCAAAAGGTACTTGCCATTCTGTTACTGGCTTATTTCCTTTAGCATAATATTCGTAAGTTTTATCCACACTGTTTCAAGTAGTAATTTTGCCTTATTAAGAT
Source organism: Cuniculus paca (assembly GCA_004365215.1). Classification (NCBI taxonomy): domain Eukaryota; kingdom Metazoa; phylum Chordata; class Mammalia; order Rodentia; family Cuniculidae; genus Cuniculus; species Cuniculus paca. Next base: position 5,173 of record RJWT010033647.1, read on the forward strand.
TGAATGCCAATCATCCCAATGCTTTTATGAAACCCATTCTCTCTTCTCTATCCATCTACTCATGAACATGTGGTTATTCCATATAATGGCTATCATGAATAGTGCTACAATAAACACGGGTATGAAATTATATCTTGAGATACTGATTTCAGTTCTTCTGAATATGTTCTAAGAAATGGGATTGCTGAATTATAAGTGTTATGGCTTAGATCTGAGATGTCCTCCCAGAGTCTCCTGTGTTTAGAGGTAGGCTCTTGGAAGGTGATCAGCTCACGAATAAGTTGCACTCATTAATGGATTCATCTATTCATGTGTTCATAGCTGAACATGCTGTTAGAAAGTAAGCCCTGGTTAGAGGTGGGACACTGGGAGCGTGACCTAGGAGTGTGTATACTTGTTCCCAATGGACACAGTGGGTCTGGATTCAAGTTGTCCTTTCCACTTTCTGCTTCTTTGTCCCTTTCCCTTTCTGTTCCTTCGTTCCTATGGGCAGCTGTTCACCATGCCCTTTCACCCATGCCCTTTATGTTGGAGCTAGCTATCCATGAATAGAACATATTGAAATCGTGAGCCAAAAAATCTATCCTCCTTCAGTTGCAGGTTTTGAGTATTTTGTTGCAATTATGGGAAAGTGAATAACACAATATGATAGCTCTTCTTTTTTTCTTTGAGCAATATTCATATCATTTCCCATAGCTGCTGCACTATTTTACATTCCTTACAACAGTTCCATTTTCTTTAAAATTTTATCAGCATACATTTCATTTATTTTAGTGATTAACCTAATGAGCATATGACATCTTGTGTTAATTTTGATTTGCATGTCTCTGATAATTGATAGTGATGATCATCTTTTCATATACTCATTGGTCATTTTTATGTCTTTGTAGAACTGTCCGTGAAAATCTTTTGCCAATTTTTCAACTGGGTTATTTATATTTTTGCTGCTTAGTTATTGGAGTTCCTTCTATTTTTTTAACTCCTTATCAGATAACTTGTTTGTACACATCTTGTATCTTTCTATTGGCTGAACTTTCATTTTCTTGTTTCCTTTTTTATGCTAAGACTTTTTAATCTGATGTAGTACCACTTGTCTATTTGTGCTTTTGCTGCTTGTGCTTTTGGTATCATATTCAAGAGCCCATAACAATATTAAGAAGTTTTTCTTCCTTTTTTCCTATAGGAGTTTCAGGCCTTAATGTCTAAGAATTCTATTGATTTGAATTGTTTCTGTTTCTTATCAGGTAGGGGTTCATTTTTCTCTTAACATGTGAACAGCTTTCTGAGTATGGTATGTGTTGAAGAAACTCTCTTTCCTTTTACTGTGTGTTCCTGGCATCACTAGAGAAAAATCAGTCCACCTGACATCTGTGGAATCATTTCTGTGCTATGTACCTTACTCCATCAATCTATCTCTGTTTTCAGGCTAAGATGATAACATATTGACTGTTATAGCTTTGAACTATAATTTGACATTAGAAAGTGTGGCACCTCTAGGTTTCCTGTTCTTTTTCAACATCACTTTGACTCTTCTGGTTCAATTGTGGTTCCATGTGAAATCTGAGATTTATTGTTCGGTGACAAAGTGATACTGGAATTTTGATAGAGATTACATGAAATCTTTTGGTCTCTTTGAATACTTTTGATATTTAAGAATACAAGAGTATCTAATGCATGAACATGGGTTATCTTCTATTTCATATATTTTTAATTTCTTTCATTAATATTTTATAATTTTCAATGTACACATTTTCTGTCTCCTTGATTATTTGATAAGTATTTTTAATTATTGTAAATGAGGTTGTTTTCTTAACTTCCTTTTAAAATGGTTCATTGTTAGTGAATCTACATTTAAAACTTTACCCTCTGTATGATCTTGGGAGTGATGTTTAATTTCAGTGATTTAACTTTTCTAGATAGTAGAGGTAATGATTTCTTTTCAGGACTATCACGATAATTTTATGGAACAAATGCCTAACAGATACTAAAGCCTATTTCTCTGAAAGTCTCTTTTCTAAGCATGTAGAATGAATTAAGTGCTAAAGCTCAAAGGCTATATACTTTACATTTTTATGTTTTTTGTTCCCCCAAAGGCTAAGTGACTGGGAAGGCCCAAAGAATCCATTACTGTGTATTTACAATGGAACTAACCAAGCTGGACTAATTGTTAATGCTTTTGCCTTGGTAAAGTATTTTAAGAATCAAAAACAGAATTTGACAGATAAAGTCAGAAAAAGACAGATTATACAGTCTCATTGAAACATAATTCTCAGCATTATACTAATCTTGCAAACCATAATCTTGAGGAAATTGTAAGAGCTAGAATATTGGATGAGAAGTACCAGAAGACACAATATGTTTAATCAGAGACAACAGAAAATTTCACAAACTGAAAACAAACCTCTAGAAATGTAGATGTGTGTGGGCTTATCTAGTGTTTTAGGTCTCAGATGAATCTTTAATTTTGCAAACTAGCTACACATTTTTTCCTTTGCAATGAAAACAGGCAAAAGAGACCATAGACGAATTTCACTGATTATTTTTCAGGTGAAATTTCATACATGGGTTAGTAAGTAAATGTTAAAGCTGCTTGTCAAGAAGAATGTAATGAAATGAATTGCATCCATTAAGACATTCAAAGAACACATAATCTCTTTCAACAAATTTAGATACAGATCTTATAAAAACCAGCATTAGCACCAATGCCAAAAACTCCGTTCACCTTTGATTGATGAAATAAAGAATTAAAAGCATGCCACCACCACGTGTAAAGCTAACAAATGTGAAGAAAACAATAATGTAACTATTAAAAGTTTGAAACAGAGTTTGCTAAAAAGTAAATGAATACTCCTGACAGTGCCACTCCTGGAAAATGTGAAAACTAAATCCTGGAAAAAGTGAAGACTACATTTCAGTCACCATTGGAAGACTTCAATTAAAATGAGAAACACTCAGCTGCTTTGTTTTTTAAAGCATACACTTAGAGTAGAGAAACATCTAGAGGTGGTTATAATGTCTAGATCATTGCTGTTTGTATTGTGAACTTGAAACTAAGAGTAAATTAGCACAATTGTGAGCTTTCCATTCCATTTTCTGGGTTTAAGTAACTGCTTATTGGTGCTGACACAATAGTTCAGCTGGATATACTGGAAATTTAAAAGTCATAACAACCTCTTAAAAGATACCAGCACCCATCCTAAACTATACAGTCTAACTTCTCTTGGAATGGTTTTAATAGACCACCCTTTTATATGCACTGATTCTAATGGTAGAAAACCATGCACAAATGTGAAACTCGTTGAATTTGTACTACTTGTAACATTTGAGCCTAACTTGCCTCTATCACATTTAACTGAGAAACTTCTCCACCTGTCTTTTCTATAGTTCTATGTATTTGGTGAAAACTATATGTCTTTACAACTCATGCGAGACTAGATGCAGTAAATATTTTTGAGCCAGCCAATAATATAATTGAATTTATTTGAGGTTTATTTTGTTTTTTTAAGTGTATCTTACTCTAGTAACAAGAATATTTTTGTTAGCTATGGCTATACTGTGATACTATAGCTTATTGTGTTAGAAATAATCTAATATCAAATCTACTACACAAATTATCATCCTGAAAAATTTAGCAAAATTATTACTGGATCTTTTCTTTACAGAGATAATTATGTGGACATATTGCCATGATAAAAGAGACTGCCATTCTTGTGTAATGTTAGAAGATGGATTAATGTTAGCTTAGGCCACTATTTTCTTTGTTAAATGACAAGGAATACTGGCATTGAAATCTTGATGTATGACTAAAATTTTTGGATCCTGGAAGATCTTAAATATATTGCAAAATATGCAAATTGAATGTCCTATACAACACTACACAACAGTTAGGTATCAATTAGTAGGAAAGAATGTCTTAGAATTGCCTCAATTCACCCTTTATATTTACTATAATAAAGATGGGTTGATCCTGTATCATACTATCTAACCTTTGAAATCTAAAACAAAATATAGAACTTTTGACCCTACTGATTTGACCTATCAATTGCTCTGTATTTTGCATTGGAGTTTATTGCCTCTAGATGACAGAAATATCAATATATAACCATGAAATTTTTTCAGATTTGATTCACCTAATGTGTTAGAGTTCTATCACTATAACTAATATCTGAGATCATCAATGTATAAAGAGAAAAAGTAGAGTTTTGCCCACAGTTTTGTAAGTTACAATCCATAATCAGTTGATCCAATTGTTTTTGAGGCTGTGATGAGTCAGAACATCATGGTAGCAGTACATGAATACCAATTGCTTAACTAAGGGCAAGAAGGCAGAGGGAGAAGAAGAAATGACTGGATTGCCACTGTCCTCTTTAAGAGCACACTCCCAGTGATCTAAAATCTCCCCATTACACCCTTCCTTTCCTAAAACCTATCACCTGCCAATGCAGGCCATGACAGGGACTACGCTTTTAATATACACATAGTCCTTTGAAGGACACCCAATGTCCAATAGACAGCATCTGGCATTTTGCATTAAATACTTCAAAAAATAAAGAATAAATGATTATATTACAAAATACTTCTGTTATCTTTACTTTTATTCTTTATACTTAACTCTAAATTTTATCTATAAATATGCATTATCATTATAATCCTATGAAGACTATAAAATTTTAAAACTTGTCATGTATGTGTCTATAATATTATAGATATGCCTTCGTTACATGTTAGTTGAAATTTCATTATCTGATAATGCTGTCATGTAAAATGAAGGCATAACCAATCCTATTTCTAGTATACCTCTTTAGCATATTTCATAAAACTTATTTCACATTTGCTTGCCATCCAGATATTTTCAACAGAGAGACTAAAAGATAATGCATTTTACAGACAGCGATACTAATAAGAAGTGCTTCCCAGAGGCTACTAGAAACATAGACTTGTGACATTCTTTCAGAAGAAAATGTGCAGTAAATTCAAATATGTTGTATTTCATTCCTGCCATTCTGAAAAACCCCATTTTGAAGAATTTTTTTATTTTAAAGAGAAAATAATAAAACAAATTTCAGAACAAGATAATAGGAGAGTATTAACAATTGTTAATGCATTGCATATTATCTTTAAATTAGTTACTCAGAGTGCAAAATATAGGTATTGAATTGTCCAAACAATATTAGCACAAATTTTTCTTTTCAATGAACTAAGAGAAATTAGTAGTATAACTATCTTAACTACCTTGTATATATATGCTTACTTTTAATTTTCCCTTCCTTGTTTCCTCCTTTCCCCCATCCCAGTTTCTCTTTCCTTTTGAATAGTTTATTCCCATTTTACTATATCTATTGTACATTTTGGATCTTATTTACTTTTTCTACTTCTCACACTAGAAAGACAATACAATATTTACACATGTGAGTGGTTTATTTCACTTATGAGTATGGTCTCGAGTTAAATCCATTTACCTACAAAAGTCTTTAGTTTATCCTTCTTTATGACTGAGTAGTATTCCATTGCATAAAAAGACCACATCTTTTTTATCCACTCCTCTGTTGATGGGCATTTGGGTTGTTTCCAAGATCAAGATATTAAAAATTATGCTGCTATAAACAAGGGTGCACATATACTGCTGTGGTGCAATGTTTTTGTTTCTTCTGGGAAAATACCCAGAAGGGGAATAGCTGGGTCGAATGAGACCTCCAATTCCAGTTTTTTGAGGAATTTCCACACTGATTTTCATGGTAACTGCACTCCTACCAACAGTGAGGAAGGGTTACTTTTCCCCACAGCCCTTTCAGCATTTGCTATTGATTAATTTCTTAATGACAGCCATTCTTTCTGGGGTGACATGGAATCGCAGCGTTATTTTGATTTGCATGTTTAGTGATGCTGAACATTTTTATCTATTTATATATTTATTTCTTGTTTGTATTTCTTCATCTGAGAAGTGTGTATTCATCTCAGATGCCCATTTTTGGATTGGTCTTTAAATTTGGGAGGTCTTATATGTTCCCAATAGTAATCTTTTGTCTGAAGAACAGCTGGCAAACATTTTTTCCCACATGTGGACTGTTTCTTCACTCGGTGGTTTCTCTTGCTGTGCAAAAGCTTTTTAATGAAGGAGATCCCAGTTGTTGATTCTTAGTAATAGTTCCTGTGTGATTGGTGTTTTATTCATGAAGTCTTTGCCTGCACCAATATCTTTAAGAGTTTTACCTATTCTGTCTTCCAGAAGATTTACTGTTTCTGTTTTAGCATCAAATCTTTGATCTATTTTGAATTTAGTGTAGTGTATAGTGAAAGATATGGGTCCACTTTTAATCTTCAGCATATACAGAGCCAGTTTTTCCAGCACCATTTATTAAAGAGGTTATCTTTCTTCTAGTGAATGTGTTTGGCATCTTTGTCAAAGATGAAATGGCTGAGTATGTTTGGAGTTGTTCCTGCATCTTCAGTTCTTTTTTTTTTCAGTACCACACTTTTATTGCAGTAACTTTATAGTATAATTTCAAGTCAGAGATTGTCATGTCCTACCCAAGAGCAAGGGATATCTTTCCATTTTCTGATATCCACTTCAATCTCCTTTTTCAGAGTACTGTAGTTGTCAATGTAGTGGTCTTTTACATCCTTAGATTGATTCTTAGGTATTTCACTTTTTTGAATGCTGTTGTGAAAGGTATTGTTTCCCTAATTTCTTTCTCAGTGAGTTTGTTATTCATGCACAAGAGGCTACTGATTTTTGAGTATCCAGGTATGCTATCAAATTTGCTTATTAAATCTTTCAATGGAGTTCTTGGGTCTTCTATGTAGAATATCATGTCATCCACAAATAATGATAATTTAACTCCTTCCTTTCCTATTGTTATTCCTTTTTTTGTCTAATTGCTCTAGTTAAATTTTCCAGGACTATGGTGAATAAGAGCAGAGACAGTGGACAACATCCTTGTCTTGTTCCTGATTTTATAGTGAAAGCTTCAATTTTTGTACATTTAGTATGATGTTGGCTGTTGGTTTCATAGATGGTTTTTATCAGATTGAGATAAAGATCATCTATTCAGATTTGTATAGTATTTTTATTATGAATGTGTGTTTGAATTTATGAAAAGTTTTTTGTTCATCTATTGAGATGATCATGTGATCTTCCGTCCTTGACTCTGTTAATATGGTATATTACAATTATTGATTTACATATGTTGAACCATCCCTAAATCCCTGAGTTGAATCCAATGTGGTCATGGTGGATAATCTTCTTGATGATTTGCTGCATTCAGTTTGCCAGTGTCTTATTGAGGATTTTTGCATCTAAATGCATTAGGGAGATTCTCCTGTAATTCTCTTTCTTAATTGGGTCCTTCTCTGGCTTTAATATCAGAGTAATGCTTACTTCCAGGGATGAATTTGGGAGTATTGCTTCCCTTTCAATTTCATTAAAGAAGTAGTGGTATTAAGTCATCTCTAAATTTCTTATAGAATTCAGCAATGAATCTATCAAATCCTGGGCTTTTATTTGTTGGTAGGTTTGTAATTACATTTTTTATTTCATTGGTTGATATGAGTTTGTCTTAGTTACATTTTTCTCGTTGTTGAGACAAAACACCTGATGCCCAAAGTGAAGGAAGGAGAGGTTTATTTCTTACAGTTCTGGGGGTTTCAGTCCATACTCAGCTGGTTCCAAGGCAGGGTCATGTGGCTGAGGGGCAGTGGTTCATGGAAGTTCCAAGCAGCAAGAGTGAACCATGCACCAGGGAAAAACATGTCCCCATCCAAACTTACATTGTATGTCGGCTCCACCCCTGGGCAGGTCCAGAACTCACACCACCAATCCCAGCACTAGACAAGGAGTCAATCACAAACACTAGACTCAGCCGCTTCCATGATTACATGAAGCTTGTGGGGGGCCATCTATATACAAACTGTAATATTCCACCCCTGGCCCCTCAAAGACTTATATACATCCATTATATAAAAGACATTTAGTCCATCTCCAAGAGTTGCCAGAGTCCTAACAGTTTCAGCATTGCTGAAAAGTCCAAGTCTCAAGCCTCCTTTGAGATCTAAGGCAAACTCTTAGCTGCAAGCCCTTGTACAAATGAAAACAAAGTTAAACCCTTCCAACATGCAATGGCACAAGATAGACATTACCATTCCAAAAGTTACAAATGGGAATACAAAGCATTGGAACCAAAGCAAGTCTGAAATCCAGCAGGGCAAACGTTAAGTCCCATAGCTGTATTCCAGCATCTGAAGCAATCTGTGGCAAATCACAAGCTGCAGAGGGCTTGTGTAACTTTACCTCTATGGCACTTCTGGTGGTTACCAATTCCCTGGCTTCTCTGTTGGGATGGTGTTTTGGTTACTTTTTCATCGTTGCTGAGACAAACACCTGACACCCAAAATTAGGGAAGAAAAGGTTTATTTAGCTTACAGTTCTGGAGATTTCAGTCCATAATCAGCTGGCTCCAAAGTAGAGTGGCATGGCACTGGGGCAACACTTCAAGGCAGCAGCCAGAGCAAAAAAGAGAGAAAAAGGCAAGCCTCTTCTCTACCCTTAAGTTGTACACAAGGCACCCCCACCTTCCCAGGGTGGGTGTAACACTCACAAAATGTCCTTGCCTTCCTCTGCACAGGATGAGGATATTTACAAAGTAAGAACCCTGGCTCCCTGCTGAGTCTCAGTTAAACCTCTAAACT
>RJWT010033648.1:0-13860 GCA_004365215.1 Cuniculus paca
GGTCCTGGACCTTAACCCTCTCACACCAGGCAGTGTTTTCAGATATGAAGCAGGATCCTTGGGGTCCTTGTTACCAAAGTATAATGCACCGACTTCCCCAGGCACTTACAGACATGCAGAAGATGCCAAGGTGATTCGCAGGCCCATGAGCACTTGAGAAGCACCACAATGCAAGCAGGGAAATGTGGCTATGTTAGAAAATACTTTGGTGGTTGTCTGGCAAAATTTATTAACCTTCCTCTTGTGATATTCTTGAAAGAAGTGCCTACTTCCTGATGTAGCTTGCTGGAACTCCTATGAAAAGGACTACATTGTGACATTCATGGGCTTTTTACTCCGGGCTTGTGTCACGGTGAAATGAAATCAAAATTCTGGAAGGCTATGTATTTGAAGAAATTCACCCTAAGAAAGTTCTACCTACTTCTGAATTATGCAAAGGAAGGGATTCTGCGTTTATGAACCTCAGAGTAAAGAGGAAGAACCCTTGAAGCCCATTTTCACATCTATAGTGTTTCCCTTTTCCAGCCTCAGCCTTCCCAAACCTTCCTCCCCACGTAGCTTTCCTGGAGCCAGCACCTGAGTACACAGCACCGCATGCTGGTGGTGGGGGCAGTGAAGGGTTGGAGCGTTGAGACATGGGAGGTATTTCTGGTGACATGACTGAGCTGACGGCCCTTCCTCCTCATAGTACCCTTGTATCATGAACACGTCTTTGTGATACAAGGGTACTATGCCTATTTTGTCTCATTTATTCGAATACACCCAAACCTGATCCCCTCCCTTCTTTAAAGCTCCTAATGCTAAGAGGCTGGACTGTTATAAAATCTTAACCCCTGTAAGTCAATCAGTGTGTATTCTGATGAAGAAACAGACTTGGAGCATCTGCTGTGAGAAGGAGGCGTGGGCTGTGGAGGAAGTGGAGAGACTAGGTGGTCTCTGCAGTCTCAGTGCCCCCACTGCTTCGCTTTCTTCCATTTTGCCATTAGATGACTGTGAAAGGCCCACAGCTCATCTCTTTGCAGTTTCAAACCCACCAATGGTCCCCATATCTCTGATAGTGCATCGAGTGAGGACAGCTCTTCCGTTCTTCACGCTGGTATTGGTTTGACCCCATCCTGCCCAGCAGCGCACCTGGGTCCCTTGTCATCTTGTGACTGTGATGGGCTCCGTGATATGCACAAGGTAATCTGTTATTGTATTTCCGATGTGACAGGGTTTGGGAGCTGGGAAAGGAGAAAGGGCTTAAAAGCATTAAAAATAAATAAGAAGAATGGAAAGGGTTCTGTCCTGCAAGGATGAAAAGGTCAAGAGGTCAATAGCGAGGAGGATTGAAAGTGCCCTCATGCCACTTAATAAATCAGGCAGCAGTGGAACTGGCAGGTAGGTAGAAAGGTAAATATTTTTCTTTCTTCTTGAGCACAGCAGTGGTGGTTAAAATACAATCAGTTAAATTTCAGACTTAGATAGGTTTCTTTTCTAAACTGTGGTGAATGCGCGATGGCTATCATTTGTCTTTTTAAAAAAATATCATTAGGAAAGTGTTTGTGATGTGGCCACAACCTTGAAGGATGCTATTATAAAGTTTTTGAAAGCAAATAATGATGAGTTGAAAGTGCGTGCACTTTGGAAAAGACTTTCCAGTGTTTACGTGATACCACATGCATCACTTCCTCCCCGCAGGAAATAAGAGGCGAATTCTTCCCTATTGCAATAAAATACTTATGTTCAATGGTTAATTAAAAGTGAGTAAAAAGGTTCACAATTGGTGAGCCTATCCTAGATTGACTATGTAGCAGCTAGTTTTAGCTGACTAAGGAAGTAATAACAGAAAAATTTATAAGTCCAAGTTTGGTGGATGGCAGTAGAAGTAATTATCAGTGTCAGTTTAAGATATGCAGACTCCTGAAAGTGTGGTCCTTAGCTGTTAGTATACCATGCCCTGGGAACTTTTCTTTTTGTACTGGGGATTAAACTAGGGTCTTTGCACTGAGCTACATCCCCTTCTTTTATTAGTATTGTATGTGTTTGCGGTACCTGATGTTTACATTCGTTTTGGTGACTAGGTGCATGCATATAATACAGTCCTCTGTCCCTTCTCACCTGCCTCCTTCCCTTGGGCTCTAAATCCCCCTTTCCTGCTTCCATTCTTGCTGTTATTATTCTAAGCTCATGTTTATGTCATACAATTTTTATGTTCACTGAGGTTATTAGATTCCTGTACAAAGCATATTTTAATTTTATGTATGTCTCCTTCCCTTCCCTCTCTCTCTTTACCCTTGGTCTCTTGTACCCTTTCTCATTTGCAGGAGATCTATCTCCCCTTGTTTCTTTCTATCCATCTGTAGTGGATTGGTAACTCGTAGTCAACTTAAACACCAGCTGAACTGAATCAGCATGGTGCTGAGCGAGGATGGTCCACCTGAGGAAAGTTGCCAGTACAAAAAGAGATGTGGAGAGGAAGAGGAGTGTTGTGAGTTCTCCTAAGTGTTGTTTGGAGCTGTTGGTTCTCCTGGAGGAGCTTGTCATGCTGGCTCCCCTGATATGAACTTGGCTATTATCATCAGAGGAGCTCGGGAACTTGTTGCTGAGAATGGCGGAGGTTCACTTTGGGGGACCTTTGGTCCTTATTTTGAGCATCACTTCTTGGCTCCGGAGGGGAAGACGTTTGCTATTTAATCTTCAGGAGGTTTGCTAGGCTGGCTTCCTGATATGTATTTGGCTGTTCACATTGTCGGAGGAGCTCAGGACCTCATTGTTGCTGAGGATGGCTGTGGTACTTTTTAGGGGAGCCCTTGTCCTTATTTTGAGCATCACTTCTCGGCTCCAGTGGAGAACCCTCGGCCTGCTGGCACAGATCCTTCCCTTCACTGGCATAGACTTTCTGGCTTCCTCCACTGACCTTTGGGCCTTCTGAGTGCAGATTCGTGGTATAGACTTGCATAGGTCATTGTCATGGGCTCTAGGTTTTCACTGAACTCATGCAGATTATTGCCATGGGATCCAGGCCCTCAGCTGGATTTTCTAGGTCTTTAGTGTCGTGGAAAGACTTCCTGCACTTTCTTTGTATTTGACTCCTTGGATGATCATTATAAACAATATTATAAATTATGTGTCCTGTATGTAATTGTTCTCCTTGCAACCCCTGACTACAACATCATCCTTTATTTTATTTTTCCTTTTTTATTTTGCTAAACTGCCCAGGCTGGCTTTGAACTTGCAATCCTCTTGCCTCAGCCTCCCAGAGTGTTGGGATTACAGGCATGTACCACCAGGTCCTGCTCCTGGGAATTTGTTATAAATGCAAATTCTCAGGCCCCACCATGACTTTCTGCATCACAAACTCTGGGTGTGGGGCCCAGTGAGCCGTGCATTAATAAGTAGCTCTCCTGGTGCTTCCGATGGCCACCAGTTTGGGAACCAGCACTACCCGTGATGTCTGAGGAAGCCATGTGACAGAGGGGACAGCACCAGGCATTTGGAGCCAGGCCTGTGTCCCTTCCAGCTTTGCCATCATTTACTGCATGACTTTGGCAGGTCCTTGGCTTCCCTGGACCTTAATTTTCTCTCCTGCAAAATGAGAATCATTTCCCATTATCACAGATCTGTTGGGGAGCAAGTGAGGTGATGTAAATCTGTGTTGATTTACACTTTTCCTCTTCCTTTTCCTGAAGCTGAGTTCCTGCTGAAAGCTCTAGAATGCAAGAGTCGTCAATATTGGCGGAAGCGTAACAGCACATTCCCATACTCCCATAATACACTGAGCATTACTCAGTGAAAAGCGGACGTGACGACTTAAGTCAGCTTTCCCCTGCCATGCCTGTGCTCTCCTGCACAGGGGCTCCTGGTCACATCACCACTACCATGAACTCAAATGTACAACACACATCAGATTTTTAAGATCATATGGAAAAGTTTGATTTGTAATTTTTTGATATCAATTATTTGTGGACATGAAGTTTTGGAAAATAGCAGGTTAACTATATTTCACCTTCTTGTAATTTAAAACAATGTGGAGAAAAGGAAATGTGAAAGTACTGCGTGTAAGAGGCTCACATGGCATTTCTGTTGGACAGTACCCATCTAGGCACCCTTGGGATTACTGCATTCTCTTAATGTCAGGTCTCAAGGACAAGGGACAAGCGAAGTGGCTGCTGATAAAAATTGTTAGCTTCTTCAGTACACACTTTACAGTCGCTGTGGAACTGTTTCTCATTATCATCTTTGCAGCGTTTTGTAGCTGCAAAGGATTCCACAATCTTTTCATCAGTTACTCTTCACAGCACAGTCTCTGAGGCAGGTCAGTGCTAAATTGGGAGGCTCATTAAAGCGATTTCACCATTCAAAGGCCCATGGCTGCCACTATGCACCCTCTCCAACACACATGGTGACGCTAGAGCATAAAGGAATGAAAATATCTTCAGAAAGAACTACAAACCAGAGGCTGGGGTGGGGAGCAGATGCAAACAGAATGTTAGCCCTGAGCAACTGGGGCTCGCTAATAACGTTCACTCCTAAGTAAAGTTCATTGAGTGAAAACCTCCATTCCATCTTGCATGGCCCCTCCTATGTTGTGTTCTTAAAGGCAGAATCTAGGGACTTAATCAAGGCACTTAGAAAAGTCAGTTTTCAGGAAATGAGAGTTCTTTAAGCATCAGCCCACTCTGCTTCCCTTGCTTAACAAAAGACAACGAAGGGCAGTGCCTTCAGATGTCTATTTGTCCTCGGGTTGACTTCAAAATTGGCTATGGAAATAATCTGTCAGTGAAGTGTATTACAGAGAGAAACATTTATAGAATTACCTGAGTTGAGGTGTTTCCAATGACAATTTCTTATTTGTACTTCTTAAATTATTCAAGACAACACAAACCTGCTCTGATATTTGAGAAGATTTTAGGATTATGGGAATTTACACTCTGTGTTTTAAATATTTAGTCTTATTTTAAGAACCCAAGTCATACAGGAGACTTGGAGAGCATTCTAATAAGAGAAAGAAGCCCTCCGGTGAGGACGTGGAACTCATCAACGCATCTGTCTCTTAGCTTGCTTGGGTGATACTGCCCTGTGAGAAAGCAACCAGTTACACTAGCAGGGGGCCAGATGGCAGAGACAGATGACTGCATGCTGGGGAGAGTGCACAAGAAATACCTTGTCACTCATGCATTTCAGTTTGTTTTTTCGGGGGGGGGATGCAGAAAGTTCCCTGTTAGTTCAGTGCAAGTAAATACGGGGCACCTGCTCGATGCTGGGCACCAGGTCAAGCACAGGGGTGCAGAACTGAAGGAGACACAATCCCGTCCCAACTCGGACTAAAATAGGAATAAATATGTCAATCCCCTCCACATAGCCGCGAGGACGACTGCATTGATTTTCACATACAGGGCTTATGGCTTTCTTTTTTCTCATTTGCCGGGGACCATTGTTGGTACCTGGGCCTTGGTAGAGCAATGTTACATTTTTAAAATATAAAAGGCATGTTTAAATGAAATTTTAACAGCAGAAAGGAAGATATTTTTACACACAGTGGAGAAAAAAGTTGTTAGAATCTGAACTGGGCATTAAAATCAAGAATGCTGTTTTGAAGGAATGACTGCTTCTTTGAAAGGTAAAATTGTGGTGTTTATAATGCAATATGGCAACGTAGTTCAAACTATTTACACTTTTCCTTTCCCCGAAGAGACCTGCGGACTCTCATTCAGGCACTCGCCCTGGACAATTTTGTGTGCATATTTTGCAGGTGGCAGGCTGCAGCTGTTGCTATCAGCCTGAACTTCAACAGCAGGCTATGATAGTGAGTTCAGGGCAAGGTATGGGTAAAGGTTACAAAGAAACTTTATGAATACTTGAAACCTCATCTCAGTCCTAATTAATTTCTCTACATTGGTTCTGGATTCCAAAAGAGTTTTTTATTTCTGTCTTCCCAAACAGCGTTTATCCAGTTATCTACTTCCTTCTGGATAAATCACCACCCTTGCAGCAATCTTTGGCCCCGTAGGAAGTCTTTATTTTTAGTTAAAAACTTACTATTAAGGCTAATACTACAGGAATCACTGGAGTTCTTGTCTTCACATATTCCTCTCACCCCTTCTATGAGAGAGAGGCTTGGCCGGACCCTCTTTTTGTATTATTTGGCTTTTGAACAGATTTTCCATTTCACAGACGTGCCCTGTTCCTTTCCTTTCATTGCTCCTAAGAAGCATGAGGCTCCCCATGCTGCCTGCATGTGTGCCTCCAGCTCCTCGTCTCCCCTGTGCCCATGTCCTTTGCCACATCATTGCTGCTGTGGGTGGGGTCCACGACCATTCTGCTGCCTTTGACCATAGGGTTAGCTGTAGATGTGACCCTGCAGGTTATTCAGAAGTCTCTGCTCCTGGGCCTGATCATGCTGAACCCCCGTCATCTCTAGGAGAGGGACATCCTAGGCTGGTAGTTGCAGGAAGAGGTGGAGACATACAGTGAAATTTGACCTGTTTCAATATGGAAGGTTGCCTGGTTATATGGGAAAAACAAAAACAACAACAAAAAAGGAAAAAACACCAATGCAGTAATGCTGGTGTGGATGACTGCTGGCCTCAGGGCTGTTACTTTGTGACCACAGTGTTAATCTGACTGTAAAAGAGGCTGCTTCTAGGGTGGCTCTCAAATCTGGGGCACCACATTGACTTGAATGTGCTTGTTGAAAGTAAGGAATTATTTGTGGAAACCCATATAAGCTACAATACTAATCCTGAGTCCTGATGTACACTTGGGGATTTGGTTGATTAGGACGTATCAGGACTAGTTCTTCCCCTACGACAAAGGGAACACACGGATGTCAGCTGTTCGTGGAGGGAGGCTGCGTGATGGGAACGCTCTGTACTTTCTTCTCGGTTTTGCTATAAACTTAAAACTACTCTAAAAATAGTTTATTGATTTAAAAAAAGATTCCAGAGCTGTTTCTTAGGCCTACTGAAGCCAGAATTTGCATTTTAAAGCCAGTATCCTAGGAAAATATTATGCTTTTAGAACTTTGGTAGGCACTACCTAAAAATTATGATTTGAATAACAGTAATGAGAAGGTTGGCCCTAGATATCACCCAGCGGGCGTGAATTAGCTGGTGAGAGAAGGACTTGCTTCAGAGTGTATCCTGAGAGACAGCCAGAAAGAAACAGGTTTTTGAATGTGGAAGAGTCCCCCAAGATTTGTTTTAACTTCTAATAAAAATTTTATTACTTATGTTTGCTTTATGTGCCTTTTATTTGCTATGTTTATAGTGAAGAAAATAAAGATGTGTTCTGACCAAAAGCACAGAGGCCTTTTAGCCCAGTAGACACTAAATTTTTATTGCCTTGTGGGTGAAGTAAAGTGAGCCTATCTCCTACATTCGGGGGGTTCTCATCTTGACTGTTCCTCTTGCCTGGGTAGAGTCTCCTCCCTAGGACCCTCTCAGGACATTTTTAAGAATCGTATTTGTCCTTCTTCTGTCCTAGCAACACAGCGAAGGGATTCTCAGCCATGCGTAAACAGGGTGATGTGTCACGGGGTCGCATCTCCCCCAGGGGAACATACGCTCTCCATGAAGTTGAACTTCAGCCCTGCAGCTTAGCTCGTGGATATCAAATGCTGCAGAGGAACGAATGCTATAAAGAAATCACCTTTTAACCCCTCCCTCTTCAAGATTAGGGGTATAAAACACAAAATGAAACCTCCAGCCAAACAACAAACTCGTTCTCATCAGTCTTAATTTAAAAATATCCATGAAGCAGCCTAATGAAAAAGTCACACTTAAGCATAGGGAGAAAGCAGTGTCCAGATCCCAGGGAGGCCTCCGTTAAGACTGAGTGTCTCTGGGCACACAGAGAAACAGCAGGGGAAAGGCACTCGGGGACATGGGCTCTGCAACTCCTGAATCCAGAGCTACATAAATAAATGTTTGGGAAAGAAAATCAAAGACTAAAAGTAACAACAGCTGGTACGTGTCAGGCTGCGTGATGGTTTCAATGCACTACCTCTTTTTATTTCTACAAATAAAAAGCCAGGTTTTTTTTTTTTCCCATGTCCTTAGAGATGAGGACGGGTAGGTCTGCCCAAGTTCACAGAGCTGGCAGGTGGCACAAATCAGTTTCTGAAGGCTGGAGAAACCCCTGTTTCTCCGAAAAGGCAACAATGGAACAGTAGCAGAGAGGTGAATCTGTAGCGTGTTATTAAATGAAACTTGACTGTCTGTCACAAGTCACCCAGTGATCTCTAACGATAGTAATGAGTTCTGATGAGGCTCTGCATTTCCCCGTCCACACAGCGAGAAGGCTGGCTGAGCCTGCCAGTCCCAACCCTGGCTGCACTAAGGACTGTCCTGGGGAGCTTTCATATCTCCATGCGCTTTGTGCTGACTGAATTAGAATCTGCGGATGGGGAGGGTTGCCTTGGAATAATTTTGAGAGCCCTTCAGGTGATTGTAAAGAGACAGGGTCTTTCTGCCCCTAAATGTCCTCGCTTTAAATCCGATTTCAATATTCCTTTAACTTGATCCCCAATAGAGGTGGAGGAGAGGTGTCTTAGTCACTTTTCTTGTTGCTGAGACCAGATTCCCAACATCCCAAGTTAAAGGCAGTTTGTAGAGGTTTCAGTTCACAATCGGCTGGCTCCAAGGCAGGGTGGTACATGGCAGAGGGGCAACAGTTCATGGCAGCAGAAAGCAGCAAAAACAACAAGAGAGAGTGCGAGATCAGCCTCTTTCTGTCCCTTTTATTGCATGCAGGCTACCTGCCCGAGGGTTGATGTAGCACTTACACCCTTAATCCCACATTGGACTATGAATCAATCGCAGACTCAACTCAGCCACTTCCCAAAAGCTTGGCCCCCATGACTGCATGAGGCTTTGAGGGGACATCTAGACACAAACCCTAACAAAAGAGTTGGTTTTACTTCCTTACATCTGAAGGGCTATTAAGCCCACCATAGAGATTTCTCCTCAGGATGACTAAAGAAAGTACAGCTGTTCATGCTTTTAGAAGATTTTCCTGCAAAGGGGAAAAGATAGCTTGTCTACTACCACATTCCAATCTACATAGCATCGTCGGGTCCTACTAATTAAGTTCAGGAAAGATTATCAACTGCATCTCTTGCTGGACAGTCAGAATGTCATTCATTTTGTATGTTGGCACGAAAAGGCCAACTTCTGGAGAGGAACCATCAGGTCAGTGGTGACTTCTGCTTGTCACCTTCCCTGGGTTTCTCCAAAGGATTTCTTTGGAGAAACTTCCCTCTTCTAAGCATTCTGGTTAGGGCCCTTCTTTCAGCAAGTGCTGTGGCCTTACCCACTGGTGTCTCTCCAATGACCCACCTGTCTAGTGGCTCTGTTGGAACATGTGTTGGGGTGACACAATGCAGCTGCTTTTCTCCCTGGCCCCTGGCTGGAGTCTGCCTTCCAGATCTCTTGGCAATGCCATCACTCTCACTTTTGTGGGCTTTGACAGCTACATTGCATGGTAGCTGCCAGAATGCTCCCTTTGCCTCCTGATTATTCCAGGCACATCAACAAAGGTGATGTGGTCACATTAAGTTGGGGATGGGATATCGACTTAGGCCAAACTAATTTTTCTCACCATCAAATATGAGTCCTTTTTTATATGTGCAGCAGGACAGGAAGAAAAATTCAAGCCATGCATAAATACAGCACCTGCCAAGAATGAGCTGCCTACTGTCTGTAAAGGCGTGGTCAGGAGTGATCGCATTGGCAGTTACAAGTGATTTTCTCCAAAGAAGTTTCTAGAGTTTCACTTTGAAGTAGGCTGCTCTGAAATTAATGCTTTGAACAAGAAGACTCTTTTTAAACAAGAAGACATCCTATTTACTCATTCTTATTCCACAGCACATCTATTATATTTTCCATTTATTCATAGTTTAGTGTCCTCTGTTTTGTTTAGTACTAATCGACTCATTGATGTTTTTCTGCAAGCTGATTTTTCTAAAACCTCTCAACAGATGAAACCTTCTATGTCTAATTGTCCTTGGGCAGCAGTCTCTGCTTATTAGAACATCACTTTTCACTGGTGCTAGAGTAAGTCAGCTGTCAGGGACAGGCGCTCACTCATTTAGCACAGAGATGGCACCCATGAGGTCCCCTCGTGAAGCTGTAGGTGTCAGAGAAGGATGGCACATCAGCAATATGACCTGGTACCTATAACACTAAATGTCCTCCTCAAAGACACTCAGCGCAAACCCTGTCCTGGTCCTCACAGCACATGGCATGCATGAGACATAACAGAAATGTTAGGAAGTTCAACTGAATATCATAGTTTTGCCCGTTCCTTGGCACACAATAAATGTGTAATGCGTTTTGGTGGCTGTTGAAATAAGGTGTGCAGAGGTAAGGTGACCGACTTAAGGAGGCAGAGTTGCAGTGTATCATTCTCATATGCCATTCCCAGATTCTTTTAATGTATGCATCTATGGTGCCCATTTATTTCCGTTGCAGTTAATGTGATAAGGAACAAAATGCTTCTTGTACAGTAGAAATGTCAAATGGTATAAATGAACTGTTTATACAATGTTTTCATTAAATTGATTCAACAAAACAATAATAATGAGGGTTAAAATATATTGAGCACTTACTGTATGACCTAGGAACTCTGACACGGGAGATCACACATAAATAAAACATCATCCTTGCTCTCAAGAACCCTGATAGAAAATGGAAAATTTGCAATTTTTTTTTGGTAGTGGGAGGAGCCATGTTTTGTGAAACATATTAAAGATTTCTTTCTTTCTTCCTTCCTTTCTTTCTTCCTTCCTTTCTTTCTTTCTTTCTTTTTTTGTCTTTTTGTTACATGGTCTTCACTATACAGTTCAGTCTGGCCTTGAGCTCACTTTTGTAGCCCAGGTTGGCCTTGAATTCACAGCAATCCTCCTGCCTCAGCCTCCTGAGTGCTAGGATTACAGGCATGCTCCACCATGCTCAGCAAGGTGATATATTTCTTCAAAGAGCCTGAACATTTATTTATCTCAGCACTATTTTGCTTAACCCTGTGTTCTCAGTCACTCTGTGTATGAAAGAACTAGGTGTCCCCTTCCAGGGGCAACCCTGAAGTGACAGGATCCGTTTTTATTGTGTTCCTTGAGCTCAAATGGAATCAGTAAACAGGTAGCAAGAATGTAAATACTCGTTCTATCAAAAATTTTTACGTGTATTAAAGAACAAATTTGAGTAGAGACACTGAGGCTGCAGAAAATTTGACCAGAATTAAACTCATGACTAATATTTCACTTCATATGTGTTCTTCTTTGTATAGGACAGATGGAAAGAACCAGAGTGTCCAAGATGTTCAAGAGTAGCTTGCAGGGAAAACGAACTCTATCAAACAGCCAGAAAATAAACTTAAAAGCCAGGCATGATGGTGGATGCCTGTAATGCCAGTGCTCAGGGAGGCTGAGTAAGGAGAATTGCCAAGTTTGAGCCCAGCCTGGGCAGCTTAGCAACTTAGCAAGACCCTGTCTTTAAAAAGGAGGGGGAGGGGAACTGGGGATGTGGCACAGTGCAAAGGCCCTGGGTTCAATCCCCAGTGCTGCAAAACAAAACAACAGAACCAGTTCATATAAAAGAGACAAAACCATAAGAGGTATATTTGCGATCTAGAACTTTAAATAATTTTGTATATGGAAAGACCAGAAACAGATTCATCCTAAAAAAAAAGTTTATTTATTTATTTTTTGTTTTGTTGTTTTGAGACAGGGTCTTGCCATGTAGTTCAGGCTGGCCTTGAACTCACTTTGTAGCATAGGCTGACCTCAAACTACTCCTGCCTCAGCCTTCTGAGTGCTGGGATTACAGGCACGTGCCACCACACCCAGAAAGTTTACTTTAACGAATGAGTCTGTGTTACACAATAAAATCAAGACAGAAAAGTCAGAAAGGGAAAATTGTTAACTAACTTCACATATGAAGGTATCTACCAAAGCTATGTAGAGCTTTTCTGTCTCATAAAAGAAAAATGATTGGACATTTACTGGTAAGTCTAAATTTTATACATTATGACTTTGTTGTATAAAGTCTCATTTCCCTCTTTTTAAAATCTCCTCTTCCTTTCTTCCAGGTGGCTTGATATTTATCTAGAGAGCTTTGATTCTTGCAGTCTTTATCTCAGGGACTAGAGAATTACTGTGAATTATGGAAGTATTGAATTACTGTGGTTACAGAAGTAGAGTAGATAATGATGGAGCACAAAACAGCCATTCAAAGTCAGTTCTGATTTTGCCCTCAGATTCCTAACCTACTGACTGGAAGTCAACTAATTGGTGAAGGCTGAGAACAAAAATCTCTATTTTTAGGGTACAGCTGGAGAATGGATACTGGTCAAAGAGAGAGAGCTTCTTTTTTTAAGCAAACCATGGTACCTTAATGATCCAAACACGGAGTTTTTTTGGAAAGGATTACAGTCAATTTCCAAAATTTAGATTTTCTCCAAGTTACCTATGGGGTAGAAGGTAAATTGGAGGAGATGACATCCAGTAACACATTGATAAGCGGCTCCTGTAAAGTTCTCGTCCTCCACCACCTTTGGATATCCTCTCCACCACTCTCTTCCCACCAGTGGTGGTGCTCTTGCCTAGTCCCTTGGGTGAGTAGTGGACAGTACTGATAGCATCATGCTCAAAAAGCCATGAAAATCATGCCACTTGTTAGATGTGTGACTGTAATCCTTAGCAATACACTAACTGTTTCTAGGTAAGTCAATAGCTTACAATGAAAGGGGAAGAGCAATGGGTGGATGTTACAAGGCAGTACATTAAAAGTTAACCAAAACAAATGTGTTCTAAGCTTAAAATCTGTACACCTACAGAATAACCTTTTTATGAGATGGAGATTGAAAAGGTTCATTCACCCATGCAGCATTTCATTCAACATAATTACTGAGTACCTACACATGCCAAGCATCATTTACGTACTGGGGATACAGTAGTGAATAACAACAATAAAACCGACAAAGATTGCTGCTCTTGTCCTCCCTGAGAAGTTGGAGAACTGAAAAAGAAAAAGAGGTGGAATATACAGTGTGTTCCTTACAGAGAAGAGGACATTTGGGTGAAACCTAAAGGAGGGAGCCATGTGATTTCAGTAAGACAATTTCAGGCACAGGGAACACCAAATGCAAGGGTCTTGCTATAGGACTGTCTCTAGTCCTGACTGAGGAATGAGGAAGACTGGGCATCTGGGGCAAAAAACTGAGAGAAGTTCCAAGTGGCAAAGATGGAAGCAGATTTGCATGGCCTCATAGACAGTGGTGAATGACTTTGATTGTGATCATCTGAAGCTATTGGGCAGTCCTGAGCTAAAGGACATTATTTGGTTGGCCTTGCCACAAGATCACAATGGCTCTTCTGTTGAGAAGTGACTGATAGGGTTCAAGGATGGAACTAGTGAAAATATGCAGGAGCCTCTTGGAATAATGCCAGGGAAAAGAATCATGGCCTGAACCAAGATGGCAGCAATAATGGTGATGAGAAGTGGGAAGATTCTGGATATATTCTGAAAGTAGAGCTGACAAGACGATGATGATGATGATGATGATGATGATGATGATGATGATGATTTTTGGTGGTTATACAAAAGTTGAGTGAAGTGGAGAGGCCTGAATGATTCAAGTTTTGTCTGAGCAGTTGGAGGGATAAAGTTGACATTATCAGAGATGAGTGAGAATATGGGAGGAGGTTTTGGGGAAATATCAGGAGCTCAGTTTTAGAAGTAGTAAGTTTGAGATGCTAATCACATGCTCAAGTATGTTGGGTATATGAGATCAGACTTCCCTGGAGAGGTGGAAGGTAGTTAAACTTAGAGTAATCAGGGTTCAGGGTAAAATCCTGGCACCAAATGAGACAACCAGGGA
>RJWT010033649.1:0-13858 GCA_004365215.1 Cuniculus paca
GTAGGCAAGCTGCAGCTTATGTATCATAGCAGAAAGTCAATAAGTGATATCTCAAGTTGATAAAACATGAAAGAGCAATATAAGCACACTCTTTGGAGATTAGAAAAACTGCAGAATTCCCACTCTACTGGCATCATCAATTTTTCTCTGTCTGCTGGCTCATTTCCATATACACATGCTGAAGTTGTCTCCCATCTTTTAAAAATAACCTCTTTGCCAGCTATGGCAGTGAATGCCTGTAATCCCAGATACTCTAGAGGCTGAGACAGGCAGCTCTTTCCAATCATGAGTTCAAGGCAGCACGGCAAGACCCCATCAAAAAGAAGGAAGGAAGGAAGCAAGCTTCTCTTGAACCTGCATCACCCCTCTGACCATCACCGTTTCTTCACTGCCTTTTATAGCAACATTCCTTGAGATCTGTCTGTATTGGTTTTCTCTAAGTCTGCTTTTCTTGTGAATTTGTCTTGACCCTGCCTCTATAACTCATCTGTCCTGAGCTTGTCAGGGCCACTGATCTCTCTAAGGTTGCTAAGCCCAGTTCCCTGTGGTCCTCTTCTTGGGACTCTGGAATGTTGGACTCAGTTGCTTACTTCCTCCTCCCTAAAACATGTTCCTTACTTGGTTTCTGGTCCCTTAGACTTCCTGGCTCCTTGTCTGCTTCCTTTGCTCTTCTGGGTAATGTCTGAATGTGGCCGTTCCCCAGGGTACTTGATCTTCTTGACTTTGACCTTCTCCCTTTCCCCTACACTTACACCCTTACATTGCAACCCCATGATGCTAACTCCCGAATTCAAATCCCCGGCTCAGCCCTCCACCCTGGACTCCAGAGTCTTAGCTCTAGCTTTCCTTTCGACATTGCCACTTCGAAACCAAATGGCATCTCAGACGTGACTTATCCAGAACCACACTCCTGGTCTTCTCCCCCAAACTGCTTCTTCCTCCTCTTTCTCCATCTCAGTAACTAGCATGCTTCTAGTTGCTCAGGTCAAAAACTGTGACCCATTCTTGACTCTTTTTTCTCATACCTGCTCGCCCAAGCCTCCACCCTCCCTGAATTATTCTGACAGCTTCTTGAATGCTTTGCCTTTACTGATGTCCGTTACAGTCTTCCCTCAACGTATCAACCAGAGGGCTCTTTTTAAAACACAAGTGAATCGGATCGTGTTACTTTCAGCCTAAAGACTCTCTTATGGCCTCCGTATCATTTAGAGTGAAAGCTCAAGTCCTTATAATGACCTATGTGAGCCTAGACCAGAACTTTGCAATAGAAATATGAATCACATATGGATTTTCAAATTCTCTAGTACCTCTATTATAAAAAGCAAAAAGGAATAGACTAAATTAAGCTTAATAATACATTTTACTTAACCCAATGTATCGGAAGTATTATTTTAATATAAATCAATACAAAGTACGAAGCTTTCAAATCTGGCATGTGGTTTATGCTTCCAGCCCAGGTGTAATTTCAAGTGGACGTGTAAACAGCACCTCTGGCTGTGCTGCAATGACAGCGGAAGTCAGCTGCTCTTGAGGGTGGAAGTGGTCAGTAAGAGAGGGTATCCCCCATTTCCACAAGGTGTGAAAGCCTGCTGAGCAGAGAACAGCTGGTTTCTGAGTGCCTCCAGCTGCCTCCCCCTCTCCAGATAAGCACTGCGCACCTGTGCTGTGTTTGCAGTGGGGCATAGAGTCAAGACGGTTCTGCGGGGAAGGAAGATCATAAGTGCAGACAGGGATGTGTGCTTTCGTGGGCAGTGGTGGAGGCCCGCCCAGCCTAACCTGCAGCTGTGAAGAATGCTCTCCTGGTGAACTCAGTGATGTGGACGGTGTGCAACAGGCTAAACAGTGACTGGGAGGGCTTCTGGTTTTATGTCGGATTCATGAAGTGACAAAGCATCTGAGGAGGGTGTAAACTGGAAGGCAGGAGGCTTCAGACTTGATTCTTGTTCCTCAGTGGCGTGGAATCATGCGCAGATCCCTTAGTCGCTCAGAGCCTCAGGTTCCTGGCTGTGAAATGGAAATAGTGATCCCTGCTTGGGCACCTCGCAAGGTCACTCTGCTCTGTTAACTGAAAAGCACTCCATGGTTGGAAATTTGTCACCACCAATTAACATTATCAAAATTCCTTTTGTTCCCAAGATTGCTCCTGGGGTCCTCGGAAGGACATCCATGGACACAATGTACCGCAGGCATGTCCACATTTTTCAGCATCCTGGTCCCATGCATCTTGCAGAATGAAGAGCTAGGAATTTCTTCTGGGAAACCAATGTTAGTAAACTTTCCAACGCTATAACAAGATGCCTGAGATAATTACCTTGTAAAAAGAAAAGGTTTATTTTGGTTAAAGTTTGAGAGGATCCAGTTCATGAGCAATTGGCCTATGATGGCAGTGTGTGGCAGAGCAATACGTTCACTCCATCACCAGGAAGCTAAGCGAGGAAGAGAAGGGCTTGGGGTCCCCATATGTCCAGAGAGTGTGCCCCCAGTGACCTAGGATTCCTCCTCTAGGCCGGACCTCCGAGTCTACTGCGCCTCCCAGTAATGCCACCTTTGCAAACATTGAAGGTCTAAACTGTAGCGGCACCTGGCGGCCCACATGCCCCTGACGTACAGGTGCGCGGGGGAAGAGCCTATATGCTCTGGGGTTTGGTTTAACACCTCAGGTAGGTTTCTCCATGACACTCCCCAAACTCTGGGCCTGTCTCTGAAGCTAACGCCACAGTTTGTGAAAAGTCTATAGGACTTCCCTGGAAGCTACTCGAGAGACAGAGGCAAGGGGCTTGTAGGTTTGAAGTCAGCCTGTGCAACTTAGTGAGGCCCTATCTCAAAATTAAAGAAAGAAAAAGAAAAAGAAAAATTACAAAGAGCTGGAAATGTAGCTCAGCAGGAAGGCCCTGGGTTCCATTCCTAGTACCACACACACAAAAACGTGGGCGAAGACTGTGTGTGTGTTACTCAAATGTCCCCAAAGGCTATGCCTATCATTATTTAAAATTTAGAGGACAGTTCTTAGGTTTCTAAAAAGCCCACCCACAGGCGGTCGGAGCATTCCTGCATGCCTGGGATGGTATAAGGGCTTGCAGCTACCGCCTGGGCCAAGATGGAGTAGCAGGTGATCTCCAGTATGGAAACCTCCCTGAGAGGACTGAGTGCATTTGCTCAAAGCCATGCTCACCGGGAGTGACCTATCTAGGGGAAAGCCGAGACTCTGGTAAGCAATGATATTCTCCCAATCGAGAGGCAGAATGTGGGGGTTAATTATGCCTTTATTTTATGACAGATCTTAAATTACCTTGAAGAAGTATTTTTTCCTGAAAGGACTGACTGACATAAGACTGGGCTGCCCTTGGATATGATTGTGGGGGCTTTAGTCGTGGTCTTCGGATGAGCTATTTGATTAGCTTTGTTGGCTGAGAAGTTCAACCTCAAGACTAAAAGAATTTGGTGTTAGTAGAGAGGAGCACACTTGAAACGAAAGAAACTGGTCCAACTTTGCTTGGCCTCTCCAACCCCTTTAATTTCCAGAGGTGAAAAAAGGGGCCTCCCTGCTTCTCCCCAGTGTTACCATCTGTTAGCCCAGCCCCCCAGCCTCTTGTACAGCTTGTCTAGGAGCAACAGTTAGTAAGTGACTGCACCAGAGGTAATCAAGACCAGGGGAGTTCTGCAGACAACAGCAAGGCCATCATGACCTCCTTCTCACACCCCAGTCATGCCCTCCTGTGATAGCTTTCTTGAGAAACATTTACTGAATTCAATTAAAATGACTATATTTACTATATAAATATTTACTGTGCTAAATCACACAAGCCTCTTTCGAAGTGTACAATTTTGTGACTTTTAGTGCATTTTTGCCCATTTTCCCCGCTTGCAGTCTTCTCATTTGGCCATGTTCTTCCAGAACGCTGGGAGTTTCATGCAAGAGAAGACCTCAATCCAGGAGTTCTTGAGTTAAGTGGTTGTTGGAGGCCTCCCACCTTGGTCCTTCAGAACCCGTCTCCAAAGGTGAGGCCAAGAGTGCTGCAGGCTGACCAGACACAGCAACCGAGAGCCGGGAGACATCGTTAGACAGGTTGACAGATGCATTTTACGTTTTGTTTTGAAAAGAAGCATCTTGCTATGAGGAAAACTTTCTCGATGCAATGGAATAAGATGACACAGATTGAATGTGGGGGCATGTCTGTGTGAGAGAAGCCACTTCCTCTGGGGCAAATAGATGTGGCTCAGCCGGGCGTGGTGGCTCACGCCTGTAATCCCAGCACTCGGGAGGCTGAGACAGGAGGATTGTTGTGAGTTCGAGACCAGCCTGGGCTACAAAGTGAGCTCAAGGCCAGCCTGAACGGCATAGTGAGACCCTGTCTCAAAAACACCAGGGCTGGGGATCTAGCTCAGTGGTCTAAGCACCTGCCTGTCAAGCACAAGGTCGTGAGTTCAATCCCCGGTGCCGCAGATGTGGCCCTAGATGGGAACATCAGTCCGTGCAAGGAGCTCTGACTTTCTGTTCTGAAATCCTTGGTAGCTCTCTATTGTTCACCAAACTAAGTTCTCATCCAAATTGGGCCCCAAGGTTCTCATGAGCTTTACCTATACTCTCCTTCACTTTATTTAGTCCTTTATTTGGGGGGTGCAGTTGTTCCTGCAGTGTCCTCTGCCTGGAGTACTCTCATTGTCTTAATGCCTACATGCCTGGAGGCCCGTTTTAAATGCCCTCCTCTGAAAGCTTTCTTCACCACTGGGGGAAGGTGGGCTCCTGCTTCCTCAGAATGATCAATCCTTGAGACTGCTCTGCCTTAAAATTCTGGTTCTGTTACTGAATCTCTGGGGTGCTATAGATCTCTTCTAGAGAGTCCAAGTTCTTGTTGTTCTAAAAAAGGATTGGACAAGAAACGTGCAAAAAGTTGTGACGATTTTGGCACGTGTATTCTGGATCTCTGTGACTGACAAGCCACACTCACTTGCCCAGCCAGCTGGCCATGCCCCAATCTCCTGCCTCAGTTCTTTTGTGATTGGTCATTTTAATCCTTTTAGTTGAAACTGTCTCCTTGAGGCTGAAGGTTGTCCTTTACTCATCTTCTACTTCCTTAGCACTTGCTGCTCTTTTGGTGGCTGTTTGTTGACATGAAGACACATTCACTTTCTGACTACTGGTTGGAAATGTGGCAACAGAAGCAGGTCTGCTGTGGTTTGGAAGTGTCCCCCAAAGGCCCATGTTGGTCACTAGCCTGCAGCACTACCAGGAGGTAGGAGAACATTGACAAGGTCAGGTTGAGTGGTAGGAAGTGAGGTCATTGGGGTGCACCCTAACAGGAACACTGGGACTCCAGCCTCTTCTTTCTTTGTTTCCTGGCTCCCATGAAATGAGCAGCTTTATTCCTTTCCCCTGCTTTCCACCACAGTGTGTTGCCTCATCCCAGGTCCCAAAACAAGGGAGCAAATGATCATGGACAGAAGCTATGAGCCAAAATAAACCTTTCTTCCTTTGAATTTCAGATATTTTGTTACAGTGATGGAGAGCTGACTAATGTAAGGTCCTTATTCCTGTCACCTACTGAGCCTTAACCAAGGGACACAGGGTTTCATGTCACTTGTTAGCCTTCCTAGCTCAGAGGGAAGTAGGGCTAGAATTCTCAGAGGTCCGTGAAGGATGGAGTGACAGGGGGAGCATATGTGTCTCTGAGGCATCCTTGATGCCCCAGCCACTCTGGGGAGGCACACGAACCAGAGGAGGAGTATGGCTGCCCATCTCATAGGGGACTGCATCAGAACAGCTATGGTGTTTCTGGGAAGAGGAAGCCCACCCTCCACAATGACAGTATCTTTTTAAGTTGTTTTGCTAATGACTGATGAGTGTTGGGGGCATGGAGGAGGTGATCAATCTCAGTAAACCTTTACTTTTTTTTTTTGTACCAGAGGGATTGAACCCAAACTCTTTGCACTAAGTTACATCCCAGCCCTTTTACAAATTTTTTATTTTGGGACAGGGTCTTGCTAAATTGCTAAGTTGCCCAGTCTAGGCTCAAACTTGCAATCCTCCTGCCTCAGTCTCCCAAGTGTTAGGATTATAGGCCTGCACCACCATGCCTGGTATGGTAAACCTTATTAATAAACATTGGTTTGGACAATAACCATAAATCTAAGTCCAGAAAGGAAAGTGTTGTGAGGAGCAAGACATTTCTTTGTGTGATCTTAAAGTTACTCCCCTCAGAATGCTTGCAAGAGGGAAAATCATAGAGAAACCACTTACATCTTGGTAAATGAAATGAACATCACCTGAATTTTGAAAAAATTAAGCTAGGTGAAAGAAGCCAGTCACGCAACCCATACTACCTGGTTCCCTGAATATGAAATGCCCACGATGAACAGCAGAGGGACTGAGAGTCATTGCGGGGGAGCAGTGCTGAAGCTGGCAGGAAATGCAGAGGGGTGGCTGGTGGAATTGCTGGTGGACACAGGTGATGGAATGATCCAAATGTTCTCAAGTGGACTGTGGTGATGGCTGCACAACTCTGCAAATGTACAAGAAGAAGCTGAATTATTAAGAGGATGAGTTTTATGGTGTGTGACTTATAACTCCATAAAGCTATTAACACATTAGTATCACCAATAAGGCACAGACAAAGGTCACTTGCTTCCCGATGTGACATTCTGAGAGAGACAGAATGTCAGTTTTGTAATTTTCTGGCTGGGGGTGTATAACTTGAATTTACTTATGAGGAAATGCCAGACAAACCTGAACTTACAAAATTCCTGGTCTATAGTCTTCAAAAATATGTCATGAACAGTTAAAAGACACTAAAACATGACAACTATATGACCACCAATTAGATCCTGTAGTAGAGGAAAAAGGACATTATTAAGACAAGTGACAAAACTGGAATATGGATTGTAGATTAGATAAGATATGCCATCAGTGTTAAACTTCCTAGGTTTGACAACTGTACTGTAAGCGTATAAAAGAATGTCATTGTTCTTTGGAAATACACACTAAGAATTAAGGAATGAAGGGCCATCATATGGACAACCTATTCACAAATGGTTCAGGAAAAATAAGAATGTAAAGAGAGAGAATGATAAATGTGGTGAAACCTCAGAAACCGGCAATTTGGATAAAGAGAAGAAGAGTTCTTTGTATGATTCTTGCAACATTTCTGCCAACTTGAAAATATTATAAAATAAAAAGTTAAAATAATTATGTGGCCAAAAGCTAAACATATCATACAGTTCAAATAAGGCAATTGGACGAAATCTGACTTCTGTCTCCTAAGTCGGTCACCTTTTCTCTCACTGCTTAAGGTCTGCCAGCATAACTAAATCCCAGGCTCTCCGGGCCATAGGAAGGCAGTCACCACACAAGCTGGCATTGATTCGAAGGCCAGCCCCCCAAAGGAGATTCTCCCAGGATTCCCGCCATTGAAACCGTGAGGCATGAAGGTTTATTGCAGATGTTTGGAGGTCTAAGGTGCTCCATCAGCACAGGCTTGCTTACAACTAAAGCAAGTTTCACAGGAGGCCAGGGCCAGTACACACAGCCAGATTCCCTTCAGTCTCCCATCAGATCTTTTGGAACCAATTAGGAATTTGAATGCTTCAGCCAGAGCTGGAGCAGGTCCCAACGCTGCAGGGCTATTTTGGAGAAGTCTTTATTTTCATGGTTATTCCTCTTTTTTTGACATTTCAAGTAGACTCCAAGGATTATTCATGACCTCAGAGAAACCAGCTTGAACTAACTACCAATGTCCATACCATGCCAAACCTAGGCACGGGGGGAGCTGGCCTTTAGCCTTGGTGGCTTGGAGGGTACGTGGGTTAAAGATGCAAATAGAATCTTTCCAGGAATCACCCTGTGGCCTGACTCAGAAGGAACAAAAGTAAACATAACCATCTTAGGACGAGATTCTGAGGCTCTGGGTAGAAAGGGTGGTGAGTTGTGGTGCACCCCTGCTTCCAGGTCACACTTGGCCAGAAGGCTTGGATGGTCTTGGATCTGACCACTCGTGGCTAGACTCTGAGGCTGACCAATCCTGAGAAGCAAGACCTTGGTGCCTGGGAATTGATTTGGGCTAAAGGGAAACCAAACACAGACAAGCCATGGTCTGACAAGATACCCAATTGTTTGGGTCCACTGTTGATGGGATGCCATGTTGTTTATTCTCCCTGCTATTTCTTATCTGAGCCCAACACAGCTTATGCCACAGGCTCTCCATGTGTGAGCTCCCCTCAGGCATTGAAATCCAAGTCTACCCCATGTCAGGATGTAGGTTCTTAGGTGAGGCTTGATATGCCTGAAGGCAGACCCAAGGAAGGGCTGTTTCCATCTTCTCGTTTCATACTCTCATGTGGTTCTCCATCCACCTCCCCCAGATATCAGGGTATTGGCACTACTGCTGAGCATGATGGGAAATGCAAATGCTTCTTAACATATTCTTGGTAACATATGTCCAGTTAGGTGTGATGGCACGTGACTGTGATCCCAACTACAGACCTTGAGAGGAGGTGGGGTGATGATTCAAACATGCGTTACAACCAAGCATCTAGTCTTTTGGGTTGTCTGGTCTACCTGTCACCTCTAACATGGGGTTTGTAATTCATTATGTCATTTTTTCCGTGACTACCTTCTGCGTGTCTTCCTCCTTTGGTGGTCCGGTATAGGGTGTCCAGAGGAACGCAGCTGTACTGTGACTGATACTGAGCTGGGAAGTGTGCCACTTCCTCCAGGCATGTTAGCCTTCTTAGGCTGAGGTCTTAAATCCTCTCTTCCCATTCCAGGGCTGTCATGACCACACCTTTGGCCTGACAGTGCTCACTGTCCCTGTCTAGGCCCCACTTTGTACTTAGCTGAAGCAGGGATCGTTAACATGCTTGCCTCCTTTTTTGTGCTGAGAAAATACAATCCGACAGCCTGTCTTGTGGATAGGAAATCAAACTCCGCCCCCTCAGCCCCATGGGCCACCTGATCATCTTGTGCATTGTTGTTCTGAACATGGGCAATCTTGCCTCTTGTGGAGGTGGGCAGGAGGGGGCTAGAAGGTGTCCAGTTGGCCCCCACCCACTTTCTACCATTTCCTGGGCTGCTCTGGACCCACGGAGTGGAACCTCATGGCCCATATCACTGGCTCCCTGGCCTTCTGCCTCCCAGGTGTCTTGGTCAAAGGAAGGCGCTGGCAGGAAAGGAGGAGAAAGGTTGGGGACTAGTTCCCTGTCTCTCCCACTTCCTGTCTGTGACTGCGTTCCATCCAGAGTCTGGTCCACCACCCCAGCCTACTGCAGACTCACTCAGTCAGCAACACCTTCCCTCTTCCCACCCCTTCGGGCTCAGGCATGGGAATGGCCCCTGCTGTCACAGGTCACCAGCATTGCAGGGGCCACAGCCTGCACTCCTGTGGGGAGCTCCTCTGGCACAGGAGATCCAAAGTGCAGTCAGTAGTGACCCGGACTGGAGTGTGGGGTCCTGAGCCACCAGTCCTGGCGCCTTGACTGCTCCCACCCGCTCTGCCTGGTTTCCCCGAGGAGTCAGCCTTCCTCCTGGAGCTGTTACAGCAGCCGCTAGAGGAGCCAGAGCTTCCAGCTTCCAAAGGGTTCTTGGTGCTCAGGAAGGGGGGGGGGGCTGTGGAGAGGGCTGGAGAAGGTGCTCAATGAGCCGCCCTCCCCCAGGGGCAAATTCAGGGCTCTGCTCATTCTCCTCCCAGGAAAACCCAGCGGCTAAAAAATCCGTGCCCTCAGGAATTCTATTTTCTCGCACCTCATCCAAAGCCCTCATTTTGGAAGATACAGCATCTGCCCAGCCTGTTGTTCGTGCTTAGACCTAACACCTGCTCTGCCTTCCTCTTCCTGTGACCAACAGAAGCTGCTGAAAGAAGGTCGTTAATAGTCCAGCGCACTTGGCTCTCGCTGGACCTTCCTCTTGCCCCTCCTCTCTTCTGTGTCCCCTCCTGCAGAGATTGACAGCAACTAAGAAACGAAAGCCTCAGTTGCATGGTGTGATTTTTTCCTTCCTGCACTCACAAAAAGAGCCTCCACTGTTTGCGTTGTTAAAACCCCCGATTCCTTGTTATGAGAAGAGTCATCAAAATACGCCTATTACATTTTAAATCTCACAAAAGACACCAAAAATTAGTGTATCATCTACTTAAAAGCATTTCCTTTGATAACTATACCAATTACATATTTAAAAAGCAAAAAGATTCTGGTTGGGTTCTTCTGAATCTGGCTTCTTTCCCTGCACCCTGTGATTTGTGTGCAGACTTCTGAGAAACAGGTTTTATAATCGAGATTCGGCTGGGCTGAATCACAGCAGCAGAGGCTTATGCAACTGCTAAAAACCTGTGAGTTAAAAGTGGAATCGTCTTGCAGAGTGGGGAAGGTAATAATATCAGTGATGTGAAAATAGAAAGTAAGAAATTAGTATTTCAGCAGTTCAGGTCTCTTACCCACATTTCTCTTTACTAAAAGATTTTGTTTCATTTTCCAGAATAAATTAAAAAGTGCAACCTTGTATTAGAAAAATCAAACTTTGCTCTCTCAGGTTCAAACCTCTGCCCCTCAATTAATCTGAAGGAAAGAGCCCTTTTTACTGATTTTTTTTTTTTTGCCATCAAACACATTTTGTGTTTGTTAGAATCTCTGTTCACTAATGCCCATAAAGGAACAGATTTTAGATTTTTATAAGTGGGTTTTGTTAATTTGCTATTTTAAAAATACTTGTGAGACCTTTACAGTTGCCATGGTGATATAATTTCCATAAACATGGTTTTTGTGGGGATTTTTTGCACATGGAAGGATGAGGTTGATATGCAGTGCTGGGGGAAGTAGGAGGTAGCTTGGCAGCCACCCATGACTGCGTCCCTCAGATGCTGCAGATAAACTCCAAGAACCCACACTCCCTGGGTCCCTGAATGCCACTGTGGACATGGAGGCCCCAGAGAGTGGACCTGACCAAGTGGGAAGGAGGCCAGCCCGTGCCTGTGAAGAAACCAGGAGGATGGTGGGTTGAGGCTGCTCTGCTGTGGAACCAAAGGTCCTGTGCAGGGCAGACTGACCCAGAATCTCTCCCCACAGCTCTAGGTTTCAGAGGCCTTTGAGGACGAGACATCCTGCTGAGGAATAACCAGATTTGTCCAAAAGTCCCACTGAATGTGTAGCATGGGCAATGTGCAGAACATTTGCAATGAGGAATAATGGAAAGTAAACCCACAGCATTAGCAGTTAAACAAAACAAGAAAACGCTGAATGAGGAATAGCTTTACATTCATCTTGCATGCCAATGGTGGAAGAAAGCAGGTTGACTTAGAAGAGGTAGATGGTCCCAATGGCACCAAATGGCATCGTTTTGTCAGTGATGCCAGACCTCTGGCTTGGGTTCTTAGCAGACTTGGTAGAAAACTGTGTTTCTCAGGAATGGACTACACAGAGCGATAGAGGGAGGAGCAGAGTGAATAAGAGTTTTCTCAGTAAATAAAGAGTGCTTTGGAGAAGCAAGGGCAGGTGAAGGTGTGAAAAGCAGAAGCAAGTTAGCACAGTGTCAGGAGGAGCGAGCCTGGCATTCCTGATGGAGCACCTGGGCACAGCCAAGGGTCTGACTCATCCCAAATGCTGAGTCATAAGGAATTGTGAATTACTAGAAAGTCATTGTGTGGACTGTAATTATTTAAGTGGTGCCAGAAATTCGAACAGGGCCCCTGAGGAGGAGGCACCCGACAGTGTCTCACCAGGTCTGACTTCCACAGTGGGATCCAACCACGAGACACGAGGGGAGGTCAGGGTGTGCCCGGCGTGCACGAGTGGGCCTGGCACCAGAGCCCCCTCTGTGTCTAGGAAATTCGCGCGCTGAGTGAGCCATGAGCACTGCCCGTCGCATCGTCCGCAGACTCCCTGGCGACCGCTGGTAGCGCCTGCTGCCAACTTGTGATTTGTAGTGTGCTGCATGAAAAGAAAAGTGATGAACACTGGGCGCCTG
The DNA here is from genome assembly GCA_004365215.1 of Cuniculus paca. Classification (NCBI taxonomy): domain Eukaryota; kingdom Metazoa; phylum Chordata; class Mammalia; order Rodentia; family Cuniculidae; genus Cuniculus; species Cuniculus paca. The sequence continues at coordinate 11,948 of RJWT010033649.1, forward strand.
TGCTTAAGAGGAGCCAGGCCTGGCGCGAGGCCCATTTTGATTTGCTTCGGGCTGCGGGCTGCGGGGCGGAGGGACTGGGCCAGGAGGAGGAGCTCTGGAAGGCGGCTCCACCCGGGACCCCAGGCCCTGCCTGCCTGCCTCCCCATCTAGCCTCTTCCCTCAATGAGCGTTTGCTTTGAAAAGAGAAAGAAAAAAAAAGTCTCAGTGCAGGCAGGTTGGCTGATGGGTGGTCAGGCAGGGAGCAGCCCACGGAGCCCTGCCCAGTGCCCTCGGTGCCCCTGTGCCCCCACTGCAGGTGTGAACGCTGCCTGAGCAGTGGGCGCCCGTGCTCCCCTAACCTCATGGGCCAGGAGGGAGGACGCTCCCGGGGTCTGCAGGGGAGAGGGCTCCCATGGGCTCACGGCAAGGGGAAGTGACAGGTCAGTGACCTACATGCTAGAGGATGTGTGCCAGCCCGGCTTGGTTCCCCAACCCTGAGGACTTCTTCTAGATATAATTTCTCACTTAACTGAAAGAGTATCTCCTGGTCCCACTCTCCTCACCATAGCTGAGTGACACCAGCATGTTCCTCTCTGTGCTGCCACATCGTCATCCAAACGAGACTAATAATAATGGTACCCATCTCTTTGGACTCTCTTGAAGATTGTTAGTCCATAGCACCTATCAAGGATAAAATATCATTACTGTTCTCCTTAGAATTTCACTGCTGTTCTAGCAGTGGGAGAATGCCATGAGACCGCAGGGCCACTAGCCCACTTGTTCAACTTTGTACCATGGAGCTTGGCACCCTGCCCAGCTCATAGTAGATGCTCAGTTAATTGGAGGAGAATGATATGGATGATGCTTACACTACAGTTGTCTAACTCACTGTGCATCAGAATCTCCTGGGAAGCTTGGTAAAGCTCCTACCCTTGGAGAGGCTGATTCAGTAGGAGTAGGGAAGGGTAGGGGGCCTCAATGTTATGTGCCCCCAAGGCTTGGTGTCTTAATTACTTTTCTCTTTGCTGAGACAAAAAACCTGACACCCAACGTTAAAGGGAGAAAGGTTTATTTAGCTTATAGCTTGTAGAGGTTTCAGTCCAAGGCAGGGTGGCTCATGGCAAAGGGACAACAGCTCATGGTGGTGGAAGACAGCCAAAGCAAATGAGAGAGTGAGACAAGCCTCTTTCTGCCCCCTTATACTGTGTCCAGTCTACTGTGCCCAATCAGTGGACTGACCCAGCAATCACCTGCCCTTCATCCCAGCATTGCACTATGAATCAGTCACACATTCTAGATTTAGCCACCTCTGGCAAAACCCATGACCACATGAGACTTTGGGGGAACATCCAGACACAAACCATAACACTTGGGTTAGGGAAAGAAGAGCTTGGGTGACTATTTCCCACTGAGGCTGCCTGTGCAGCCCTCCCCACCTCCAGAGATGAGAGGGAGGTGGCTCTCACAGTGGGGCCTGGGCTCTGGGCTCTGGACTCTGGGGCTTGGTAAAATCGCCCAGCTCTTGGCTGTTTTTATTCCCCTATATTGTTTGATTTCTCATGTGGCCTCTTTCTATACAGCACTTCTAGGTGCCTTGTGGACTAGTACCTTCCAGGGACTAGAGTTGTGGTTGCACTTGGTGTGAAGCATGTTTAACTCGGAGCCACTCTGCAGGGAGTACAGAATTGGCATCCTTAGAAGCACTCAAGCAGCCTGCAGGCCAGGCTGCAGCTTGATGGCCCCATAGGGGACCCTTGTCATCCAGGCTAGGCCAGCAGTTTGAGTCCTCTTGCTCCCCAGTGGCCCCCTTCCCAAGCCCCCTGCTTGATATTTGCAGGTAGCTGTGGTCACCATGGAGTCCTCGTTTCTAGCCAGGCTGTCACTCCAAGCTCTGAAAGTAGTTCCTGTGTTTTCGCAGTTGGAACCGTTCAT
>RJWT010033650.1:0-13855 GCA_004365215.1 Cuniculus paca
TCCTGAGCCTTGTTCCAGAGTAACTGGAAGGCAGAACATCAAGACAGAGATTATTCTCTAGCCTTAAGATTTACCATTATAGGCCCTGTTGAGTTTGGGACTTGAGATCTACTATGCTTCTTCTCAATTTTGAAATCAAAATATCTATCTCACCTGCCCCATCATTTTTATGTTTGAAGCATTTAACTTACTTGATTTCATAAACTCATAACAGGGGTACTTTTTCTCATAATGACTAATGCCTTAAATTTCACACATATCTGATTTAAGTTAGACTTGGAACTTTCAAGTTTTGAACTGGTGTTGGAGTGAGTTAAGACTCTGGGACTATGGAGATGGCCTGGAGACGAATGTATTTTGCATTTGAGAAGAACATTAAGGGGGAAAGACAGGTAGTATGGTCTGAAAATTTCTATCCCTTCAAAACTCATATGTTGAAATCTAACCTCAAGGTGATGGTACCAGGAGGTGAAACCTTGAAGAGGTGACTAGGCCATGAGGACTCTGACATCGTGAACGGCATTGGTGTCCCAGTGGAGCTTGTTTGGCCCTTCTGCCAGGTAATGAAGCAGCAAGAAACTTCTATTTATGCAGAATGAGCTCTCATTAAACAATCAATTCTGCTGGTACCTTGATCTTAGACTTTCCAGCTTCCAACACTGTGAGAAATAAATTTTGTAGCTTATAAATTTTCCAGTCAATGGTATTTATTATAAAACCCAAATGGACAAAGATAGTCACAGAAATATTTAAGCCATTAGTATAATGCAGGATAAGAATAATGGCTGGAAAGTTGAATGAGTCTGCTTTTTCTCATTTCTGTGTCAAGGCTTAACTAGAACTCACACTAAACTTTGTCATGTAATGAAGGAATGGGGATAATATTACCTGTCACTTTGCTCCCAAGACTTTGAATTCAATAGAAGAATTCCAAGGGAACATTTTACTGCATGCATTTTGCTACAAGATAATCACCTTTGCTCATTTCTATTTATTATACAGTCATATGTCACAATTATATATAAGCTTTGGAGCAATCAACTTGATATTTGAAGCCTATTGTTGCTCCTTTTTCAATACTGAATATTCCACATAAAGTTGACATTAATCCAATGAGACAGACAAGGCCTATTCCTACTATTATACAAATTGGGCCCACAATTATGAAGTTTAAAGATTAATGTCCTTTGAGTGTCAAAGAGACAGCAATCCTTTAAACATGCTGAGAACCTATACCTTCTTTTGGAATCCATACCCAATGACATTGTCACTGTGCTAAACTATCTTTGGTGATCTTTTCCCTGCATGTTTAGGAAGCACTCTCTCACTTTCCATGTGAGCCATATCACTAGACACAGCTCTGCAAAAATGAGAGAATACAATATTTTTCCACAAATGTTTCAATTTCTTGCTGAAATTAAGACTTGGCCTGAAACTTTCTTCCAACTGCTTTGTTTTTGTTTTGTATTACAAAATAATGCAGAGTTGCTATTATCTTAGTAATTTGTTACTGTTCTGTTGAGAATGACATTTTTTTTGGTAATTGGAAAAACAAAAATCCAATGAGCAAAATACAAGGCTTTTATTTAATACAGGTAACCATAAACACAATTTCCTAAGACAAATTTTCCATTCTTCCTACTGTCACCTCTTATGGAAAAGCATCTCTATTCATGTTATTATTCATACTCTATGAATCCATTCTATAGGTGGATCCCAATAGAAAAGTCAGGTCAATAAGGTCTAAAATAACAAGAGAATCTGGATGGATTTGCTTAAAGGACAAGTAGTCCTCTTTTCCTTTTTAAAAACCTCTCTGCCCAATTTAAATGACTCTTCTCCGTTTCCACTGCAGGGTCAAATGATGAATGGGCTTTAGGTAAATGGCAGTTTCAAGTTGGCTTTTACGTCTCACAGAAAGGAAGCCATTAAAGGGTTTTTTTAAGGAGCTAAAAAATGAGAGTGGAAGGCATGGAAGGGAATAAAGTAGAGGCAAAGAGAAATATATTTTTAAAAAATTGTTGTGGACTCCTGGGTTGAGGATCACAAATAAGAGGAGCTCCCTGTTTTTCTTGTTCCTATTTTTTTAACTTCCTGTCATTCTCCTTCTGTTCCCCCCACCATTTTTTTCTTCTTTTCTCCTCCTTTCAAACCACGCTTTTGGTTCTATGAAAACTTTACACTCGTATTTCTGATGCCAAAGGTTTAATCTTCATCCCTGATCAGTTCAACTGTTATGGTTTCCTTTCTTCTCCAACTAACTGAGCTGCAACACTTAAAAGGAATATTGAGGTTTCTGCCACAAATGATAGCCTACTTTAAGAAGACAATGCAATTGGTTTCCTGTCTTTTTTCCTTTGTGTTCTAAGTACTTTTTTGGTTTTCTAGAATCAAAGTTTTTTCCAAAGTAGAAGTCATTATAACCCCATAAAATTAACATAAGGGTCCATCTGCTATCCCCTGAATCCTTAAAGATATCGCCCCTACACACTATTGTAACCATCTTCTATTCATAAACATTCTATGGACTTCAGCTTCAAGGGAGGTTTTTCTCTATGTCCTAGGATACGTCTATTTCCAGTGTACTTAATTATTATGACTTTATCTTCCTGCCACTTTATCAGCTTGAAAAGGATGTGACTTCTATCCTTATCTCCCTCTGTGTTTGCTGGTCACTCTTCATGGTTCTTCTTTTTATAAAGATTATATTTTCTTTAATCAACACGTACCATAAATTAAACTTTATCAAAATAACCCTGCTCTCATATTTTGGGTAGCCCTATTCTGGATAACAATTATTTAGTAGTACCCGGCAACTTCTGTATGACTTTATTAGGTAATATTTGAAAATAAGATAATAGTGAACTCTTATAGATTTTTCACTCCAAGATGTTTGAATGGGGGAGCTGGAGACAGGGTTTCAGAATGGGAAAAGATGACTCTTTTAAGATCATGGATTTTAGACACTTGGTCTTTTAAAATTCTGTTATCTGGAATTATGTAGTTGTAAGTGACAGAAAGCACACTTAAACTTAGCTTAGATAGAAAATAAGTTTTACTTGAAAAATCATTGAGTAGACAATATAATTAAGGTGGAACTAAATAACCAAACTTCCTTATATTAGGAATAGGGGCATTTCTAGAAATTTCAAATATGGAAACCATTTACTATTATTTCTATTCATTGTAATGATTATTTAGAAAACTTTCTATGGGCTGATCCATAGAGTGCTGTCAAACTATTTTCACCTCAGAGAAGAAAGAGTCCAGAAAAAGCTGCATTCTCCTGATTTAGAACACATTTCCATCCCTGATGGTTGGAGATAGACGATACAATAATCTATCACTCCAAGATTAAAAATTAGGACAAAGGAATTTCCTAAAAGAAGGACATATAGTAGAAATGATTACAGACAAACCCATTAAGCCATCTACATTAATGTGTTTATATCAGTGGCTTATATTCAGGAGATGATTTACTTTTACATGCTCACATTAAGGATCCTAAAGACTTACTATAAATAGAACAGTGGTTTCCCGTCAGAGTTGACTTTTTCCCCAGAGGACATTTGGTTATTTCTCAATGGATTTTTCATTATCACAACTTGAGGCAAGGCAGATGTTACACCAGCACCTAGAGGACAGGGGTCAGGGAAGCTCCTAAATATCCCATATTCCATAGAATGAATTCCCAACAATGAAGAATAACACTCCCAAAATGGCAATAATGCTGAGGTTAAGAATTCGTGGCTAGAATGATGGAATCATAGATTTATAGTCAGAGCCAGGTATGATGGCTAATTCTGTCATTGACTAGATGTGACCATAACCCCTTTAGGTATAAACTTCCTCAAGTGTAAAATTATTATAACACCAAGTCAATTTTTGTTTAACGAGCACACATGCACACACATGCATACACACATATACTATGATTTTTGGCTCACATCTTCTATTAGTTTGATTGTTTGCAAAGCTACCATTTTATTCTTAAATTATGCAATTGTTTTACCTTTGAATCACTCATAATAATTTCTCCAAAATCTTTTACCTCTAGCTTTACAAGAATGAACTCTGGTCCCAGTTCTCCACTAGATAGTGTTGGAAAAAAAATCAGACATTCATCTACAAGGAAGCTACTGTCTTCAGAAAGTCATTCTTCAAAAAGATCATTGAAGAGTGTGATTCAGTGAGCAAGACAGTAACTCAAAAGACTAACTCAGGAACTTTTTGAGGAAATCTGTGTCTTATTCTGCCCTCAAAGATAAAGATTGTCTAATGCTCCACTACCTGTTAGTGAGATGAGGATTTTTCCAGATCCTTAGTCATATGCTGGCAGCTAATATTTGTCATATGTGTGGAATATTCCATACTTATTGAATTCTTTGCCATAACTTTGAGCTATATTTGTTTTCAATGTGGCAGACCTTTAAAGTCATCTAAAAGTTTGTGTGCTTCAGTTGAAAAGTGTATATCTTACTGTTCAGCAGATAGCACCAATTCAAAGTAACCATTTTTAAAGTGACTTTAATAATATTGAATGAATAAATGTTAAGATATATATTTTCAAACTATTAAAATATTGACATTTTGCCCTCTTATAAAAGCATGAATGAAATGCAGATCCTGTACATATCAATATATGTTGTTCTATTTTTAACAGAAAATTAGTTTTCTTATATGAGAAATTCAGAGTATAAATGAATTAAAGAACAAAATAAATGATAGAACATAGGGAGCTAGATCTTCTGTAATCGGAAGGGCCTCTGGTGATGGAGGAATATTTTGGAAGGAGGAGGTGGAATGGAAGGGGGCATACAAAAAATGAAGATGTCTCATATATACATGTCAGCTCCCCACAATAAATATAATCATTATGCAACACAAACATGTGCTAATAAATCTTAGAGAGAGAGGGCCACAGACAGACAGAGACAAAGAGACAGAGAAAGACAGAGTTGAATTTGCTTTAGTTTTGTTTATGTCTTTTCATTCTCCTGATTTCTGATGTATGCTGACTCTGCTGTTGGTCCTCATTTGATATTGGTACATGCTACCGTAAACTGATCACCAATTCAAGACTAGTATGATTTTTTAATATAACTTTTACACATTGCAGTCAATTGTTTGATGTTCACATTACAAAAAAAATGCCATTAATGCCACCATTAATGATAATGGTTTTAATATATATTTCCAATTACATACAGAAATTTTAATTTTCCAATTTACATACAGAAATCCATGAAATTCACATACTTCAGAAATATAAGTCTTACGAAACAATCTTTCTCGAGGATGTTTTCATAGAAATCACCCAAAGATCTTGGGAACAATGCAAGATTCTCATTCAGTTACCCTGGGAAGAGACCAATTTCCCGATTTCTAAGAAGTTCCAAAAGGTTAACAGTGCTGCTGTTCCAAGAGCCATACATTACATAGCAAGCTCCTAAATAGGTTTGCCTCAAAATATGTTTATTGGATATCTGTGACTTTTCAAGGAAAGAGAATATCTTGAAATATGGGTCCTATTTTCAATGATATATAATCCACAGCTTGATATCTATTTACTTTGCATCATTGTTTTTGAAAGTGGTCTCTATGAACAAATGTTCTAAATATTGTATGAACAAATGTTCTAAATATTGTTAATAAGGACTTCTAAGGAAAGTCTTTTATGGTGAAATGAATATGGAGAATGCTGGGTAAACAAAGTAAAATGAAATTGAAGGTGTTTTAGAGCCTCAGATATGTTAAAAATGACCATAAAGAACTTGTCTCACACAATATCATGTTGGAATTCTGTCCCCATAACATGTGAATCTAGGAGTCTTCTTATGTCTCACCACTAAAATCCTCTCCTGACCTCTTTTATCCCAGTCTGGAGCTGGAAAGAGTCTTTTATTTTCTAAAAGAAATTACTGAGGCTTACATTTACTGGTATTTTAGCTACATATGTGTTTATAAACCTCAGTGCAACTTGTCTTTCATTTCAAACACTGTTAAGCTCATTAGTTGGCATCAGAATAATCGAATCTGAGAATTGAATTTACAATTTGGAATAAAAAATGGTAACATCCTATGACTGTAAATAAGGACAGGCCAATCCATCACTAGAGACTTGTTCAGCGTTCTATGGTGAGAAATTAAGCAAGGGGTGATTTACCCTCGCATCAGTTCTTTCAGACAGCATACTATAATATTGGTTTCTGGTCCTTTTAAATAGTCACACCTGCTCCTTTGCTTCCCTTCCCTCCCCAAGAATGTTCAGCAGTGAGTACATTTGTCTCACGGTGATAGGGGCATAGTTATATGACCCAAGCTTTCAGGACCCCCATACAAAAGCTTCATTGTGAACTTCTTTGAGTTTCTTAAGGGTGGGAAGGACTCATTCCCTAAAGAGATTTATAAGTGATCATTAGAGAGATTGTGACTATGTCTCTGTCTCTGTGTCTCTCTATGTCTCTGTCTGTCTCTCTGTCTCTCTCTCTCCAACTTTAATGAGGCGAGATGGTATGATTAACAAATAAAAATTGTTGTATTTAATTTGTACAACATGATGGTTTGATGTACATCTTCAAGTGAAATAATGTCAAGAATTCCTTCTTTGTTAGAATGAATAATAGTCTACCTATCATCTATCTTTCTATCTCTCTGTCTCACATTTTCTTTTTATCCTCATTCATGGATGGATGCTTCAGCTGTTTTTCCTTGTTGGCTAGTGTGAATAATACAGCAAGAAAAGTGATGATATCCTTTGAGATGGCAAATTATTTCCTTTTGATATATAGACTGTAGTGAAATTGCCAATAGCTATATTTTTTAATTTTTGAGGAGCCTTCATACGGTTTCCATAATGGCCATACTACTTACATTTCCATCAAGTATGTTAGTGATCTAGTTTCTCCATATCCTCAACAACACTTTTTACTTTTGACACTTTGACAATGACTCTTCTTTTAACCCTGACTCAGACATGACTTGGGTCATGTAAAAAATAAATCAAGACCTATGGATTTTGTTCATTTCACCCAGATGAAATGCATATACATTTAATATATATGAAATAATATATACATCTAAGTAATATTGAATTGCCTATAATTTACAAATCTTAATGGTTATGTGACATAAGGTAAAAGAAACTATAAGAGTTTGAAAGGATATCAAATATAGAAATAGCTTCTTATTAGAAAAAATGAGACAGCAACTCTAGTCTTATGTCTGTATTTGCATGATGACTAGGACAGTATTAAGCCAAGCTTTGTAGAAAGCAAGATAAATATTACTGCATTTTAAATTATTTGCTTTCAGTTTCACATAGAAAACTTTAAGAAGTAGGAGAGTTTCAGTTGAATTACTGAAAAAAAAATTTTGAAATAGTATTCAATCTATATTTTGCCCCAATGAAGAGAGTTCTTGTGCATCTTGAGATGACATACTTAAAGAAGAGCTAAACCAGGGCTGGGGATCTAGCTCAGCGGTCTAAGCGCCTGCCCGGCAAGCGCAAGGTCGTGAGTTCAATCCCCGGTGCCGCAAAAACAAAAGAAGAGCTAAACCCATTTCCCCTGAACAAGACAAATGAACAGAGAAATAAAGAACCAGCATGGCTGTGTAAACATTCAATCAATGATCTACTAGTTAAGCTACATCCATTCTGGAAATACAGAAGTGAGGAAAGACTCAGATAAGAATAATGTGCATCATTATTTTGGCTTGGGAAGAAAGCGATAAGGCTGGTGAAAGGTCATTAAAGCAAATGAGAACAGAGATGAATGTGTAGAGGTGAGAAAAAGAAGAAAAGTGTATGGAAGAAAAAAACTCATGTATAAGCAAGGAAAAATATAGTTAGATTTATCAGTTACCTGAAATATGGAACTTACATTTTAACTCATCCTTAGTTAAAAGTTACAAAGAAAAAGAAAAATGACTTTGATTGTATGCTTTGATCCTACAAACAAGAACTCTTCAAAGTAAGACAGAAATTTGGTATGGTGGTGCAAATCTATAACCCTAGTGCTCTGGAAGGCTGAGACATGGGAACTGCAAGTTTGAGACTAATCATGGAACTGGTAAACCCCTTCTCAAAATTAAAAATACAAAAGAGGTCTGGGGATGTAGCACAGAGTGAAGAGCCTGAGTTCAATTCTTAGTAACACACACACACACACAGAGTTCAATTCTTAGTAACACACACACACACACACACAATGGGTAAGAAAGAAAATTCATAGTGTTAATCCATATTGGGGAAAGTAGGCATTCAGATCCTCTACTGGTAAAATCAAAGATCACTCTTCCTCCCACATGGGGACACTTCTGCAGGGTAGGAATGCAAATGTAAAACATACATTAAGATTCTTGGGAAAATGTCAGGATTTAAAAGCACTTATAAATATTTTTGTATTTAGAAATAGGTCTAATTTTGTCCCTAAACATTAAAAATGTACTTAATTAAAGGTACAGACACATAACCAACAATGTCCTGCAGTTTTATTAGTAATGCACTTCAAAATACAAACTACGAGGAAAAGCACATATTTTATGCTTAATCAAATATCTTGCAACTTTAAGAATTTTGCCGTGTTTGCATCAAGTTTTTTGCCAAATTACTAACTTAGGTATACCTGTACTTAAAATTTCACATCATTTCATCGCTCCTTCTCCCTTCTTAGAAAGGTAAAAATTTACACTTGAGATGTTCTTGATATTTATTATATAGACAACTATAAACAATATGCTGTATATTTTATTTTTTATCATTTTAAATATCTTATATCTTACTGTAAGTATACACTGCAATATATTTTCTTCACTAGTTATATTTTTGAGAATTAATCATATGATATTTTATATTCAGTTAATAAAAAATTAACAGGCATTTTGAGTTAAAAATAAAATTTGTCTTAATGATGGACAGTAAAGTCACATATTTTTATTGCTACAAACAGTGACAAGTTAATATCTTCTTAAATATTTCAGTGTATTTGTGAAGATTTTCCAGGATGAATTCATTATACATTGTTTTAATTTTGCAATCAGGTCATTGCATTTAGTTCTTTAATCAATCAGACATTTATTCTCTATATAGTTTAGAAATCTATTTTATCATTTCAAATAAACAGCTAACTGATACAGGCCTATTAAACTTTTCCCCATTAACTTATGCTACCCTTTCTGCATATGTCCAATTCCCATGAATTTAGATCAATTTCTTGTTTTTTTTTTTATGATTAGTATACTAGTCTATACTTCTGCCAACATCAAACAGTTCTGATTATTTTAACTCAGTGGCCCTTACGGGATATTTGACAGCTTATTCTTTTCACCATAAAGGCAGAAATCAAAAACACTGCTAAACTTTCTACAAGGTAGAGGACAGTTCCATTCTACCATTTTTCCCCAGAATTAAATTGGATTTGCCTGACATTTTATTCTTTCATGTGAATTTTAGGACTAGACTCTTGAATTCCCAGAAAAGCTTTTCTAACAATTTTCTTGAGTTTACATTTAACTTATGGATTCATATGTCAAGAATCAAGAGTTCATTACATTGACTCTTTCTCCTTACTGTGGTTAGATTTACATTTACTTTGTTCTTTTTAGAGGTCTTTTAATTAAATTTTATATTTTTTCTCTGAAAGAGCATTCGTATTTCTGTGAAATACAGGATTATTATCTGGTTTGGTTTTGTTGTTTTAAAGGTAAGCTTTCCAATGACCTATTTTACTGTTTTCCATTGCTATACATGAATGCAATACATTAACCTGTGGATATTTTACTTTATATTATACATTAACAATTTTACTGAAATATATATATTTGTAAATATATATGACTTTTTTCCTATAGATGCCTTTAGATTATTTTGCGTAGACATACCTCTGTCATCTTAGAACACTGATTTCCTTATGCAAAACATTACGCTTTAAACTTAAATTCTTCAGCGTTAGTGCTGTGACTCCACTTCAGTGTGAGAACAGTAAAAGTGCTGGCTCCATTTAAAGGACTCATATTTTCTGGAGGCTTTTAGTAGATACATTTTTCAGGTTCAGTAAATGTTCTTCAATTCTAGGGGACATATAACAACATGTATGAATTTTACTTTTAGTATTCTCTCTATTGTAAGTACATATTTGCAGGACACAATGACCATCTATGGTAGGGTAAGTAACACATTGTCTTAGTTTCTTTTTCTCTCCTTGTTGAGACAAAATACCTGACGCCCAAAGTGAAGGAAGGAGAGGTTTATTTAGCTTACAGTTTGGGGGGTTTCAGTCCATACTCAGCTGGTTCCAAGGCACGGCGGAGTGGCTGAGGCGCTGCTGTTCATGGCGGCTGCAAGCTGCAAGAGCGAACTGCGCCAAAAAGAAAAACACGCCCCCATTCTGACCTTACACTGTATGTCGGCTCCACCCCTGGGCGGGTGCAGAGCTCACACCGCCAATCCCAGTGCTACACAATGAATCAATCATAAATGTTAGATTCAGCCACTTCCATGACTACATGAGGCTTGGGGGGGGCATCTATATACAAACTGTAACACATTTTAATTGTTTTCTTTGTTCCCTACCACTCCCATCCTTCCCTACTCCAATTCTTAGTCTTTCCTCTACAATGAAAATTGCATCACTCTGAAAAAGAAGTGATTGTACTATCTCTGGCAATGTGACAGGCACTGCACGTGATTTCCTCTCGAATTCTTTCTTGCCACAAAGAATTTACTCTCTGGGTAAAACTCTATCTGGTTTTGTTGTTTTCTTTTGTTTTTAAGCCTACATAAGCATGGGATTTTCTTTGAGCCAGCAGTGCTGGCCCATCCATTGTTTCTCCTTGAAGCAGCCAAACTTTTCCAGGCTTACCTCTTCTCCAGGAGTCAGCCTTGTCTTTGATCAGTTCTGTTTCTTGTTATTTTTTTTTTTTTTTTTTTTTTTTTTTTTTTTTTTTTTTTTTTTTTTTTTTTTTTTTTTTTTTTTTTGCAGCACCGGGGATCAAACTCATGACCTCTCTCTTGCCAGGCAGGCACTTAGGCCACTGAGCTAAATCCCTAGCCCATCAGTTCTGTTCTTTGGTAGTCACTTCTGAGGTCCTATGCTGAAGGGAACCAAGGTGCAGAGCCAGCTAGTTTTGCATTATTCTGTGAAAACTGTGCTCATTATTTGTGATTGCACAATAGCATTGTTCATCTTGGTAGCATGTGATAGTTAATATCGCGTGACAATTTAACTAGACAATGGTGGCCAGCTGTTTGGTCAAATAGTCTAGATATTGCTATGAAAATACTTTTAGTTGTGATTAACACTTAAAATCAATTGACTTTAAGTGAAGCAAATTACCCTACCTGATATAGACATAGTCAGGCCTCATTCAATCAGTTGATGAACAAAGATTCAGGTTTCCTAAGGAAGAATAAACTCTGTTTCCAAGCTACAAGATAACAGATCTGCCTCAATTTCCAGGCTTTGGGCTCAAGACTGTAGCACGAACTCGTACCTGAATCTCCAGGCTGCTGGCTTGCCCAAATTATAGAAGAGATTTAGACTTTCATGTTCTCCCTTTCTTCTCTTTCTTCTTTATCCTGTTATTTCTCCTCCTCTCCCCTCCAGTCTCTCTCTGTCATCAGTGTGGGCAACAATCTTTGTTTTGAATGTAGATGTGTCAATGACGTGTGCCTAACTCCACCAAGAGGTGGCACCGGAGGAGCCTGAGGTTTTACTCCCACCTGCTGCACATGAATGTAACTATTTCTTCATGGCTTCAGTAACTTATATGTTACTGAATTTTGAATTGTTCTTTGTATTTTTGGATATACTGTTACATTTTCTAAAACCTTATTGGGATGAAGGAAATGCTTGGAATTCCATTTCATTATATTAAGTTATAGTCTAAGTGATTTTTAATTTTTCCTCTTCAAAATCTGGTAGTTAATGTATTTTCAGAAATAAATTCCTTTCCCATAATTTTATTCATTTAATCATGTGCACGTCATAGAACCTTTTCGACACTTCTAAAAAAAGTGTTAATTTAATCAATATATCTGCTTTTCATTCGGTATTTATTGTAATGTTTCTTTTCCTTAATCATATCTGTCAAAATGTTCTTCCCTTGTCTTTCACAAGTCAAGCTTTAAGATTTTAAATTGTTTTTCATTTCTCCATTTGTTTTCTATTTCCTCGCATACGCTATCTTGTCTTTCTGCTTTGTTTGGATTTACTCATTTTTATTTTTCATTCTTCAATTCCTAGCTTGTTTCAGAATTTTATTCTGACAAGGACAGTGTCATGGCTTTGATCTTAAATGTCACCCAAGGCCTGTGTTCTGAAGACTTGGTTCTCAGCTAAGGGTGCTACTGGAGGTGATGGAGCCTTAAGAAGTGACATCTAGTGGAAATGCACCCCTGAAAAAGATGTCAGTGTCCCAGCCCCTTCTTCCTCTCTTCACTTCTGGCTGCTAGAGAGTGACCTGGCTGCATCTGCTTTGCTTTTCCACCATAACTTGCGGCACTGCCGCAAGTCTAAAGCAACAGGGCCAAGGGGCCAGGGACTAAAGCCTCTGAAGCCATGAGCTAAAATAAACCTCTCTTCCACAAAAGTTGTTATTTTAGATATTTTATCATAGCAACAAACAGCTGACTGACGCAGCGCTGTAGATTTCCGTGTCAGTACTGCATTGGTAATAACCCATTTGTTTTAAATTCCTTGAGTGTAATAAATGAAACAGAGCAGCTGTGATACAAAGCATGCACACATGTGTCTAGCAGACTATACTAAAGTGTTTCCCAAACTGGCAGCGCCAGTCAGCACTTGCATTAGCTCAGTGTCATCATCAGTGCTCAACATGTTCCAGGAACCTGGAGACAACTGAGGCAAAGAGGACACACAAGGAAAGCAAGGTACCAAGGTTACGGACTCCTGCACTGGTGTGAGCTTCATAGGGGATGTGTTCGTCAGAGTGAGATGACGCGCACAAAAGTTCACTTTCAGGATTGTGCAGCGTTCTGAGTAACTGCATTCCTCAATTTTCCATGACAGACACCTCACCCACTTCTCAACACTGATCAGTCGTCTTTTCTTCACCATTCTTAGGGCAAGTGTACTGCTATGGAATTGTGTTTTTTATTTACATTTCACTGAGAATTTTTGATAATAAATACATTTTCATGTTTGTTAGACAGTTTTGTATCCTCTTTTGTGAATTTTCCATTCCAGGCTACTGTTCAACTTTAATTGGATTACCTGTGTCCCTCTTATTAATTATGGGAAGTCCTCTTTATATATTTGTCATGAGTCTTTTGTTAGGTTTTTGTATTGCAAATATTTTCTCCTAGTAAGACTTTCCCTTGTTACGACTGAATAATTTCTTGTAGTAAATTAATTTTTAAAAAAAAATTTAGTCAAAATTAACCTGAAAATACTTTTTCTTCGTGGTTATTTTTTTCCTTTGCTATTTATAGTATCTTTTTCTTTATTTTTCTGCTTATAAAATTTATGAAATGTCCTTTTACTATTCTTGATACTGGTATTTATTTATCTCTTGGTCAAATTCTATGAATCAAATTAGTCTTTCACAAATACAAATTTGAGATTATTTGTGTTCTCTGTTTTATACTTTTCTATTCCATTAGCATGTCCTAGCTTTCTACTTCCTTAACTATTCTGTGTTTAATTGGTTGTTGTTTCTTTAGCATTCTCCTCTTCTGGTAACTTCATCATCTGTGTTTTGAGAGAAAATATTTTTATCATTCGATTGATAATATTTTCTAATTCCTGTAGGAATTCTTTTTACTCCAATCTTACACAAAGAACAGAGAATTTGGTTTTTGTTATTGATCTATAGCTTGATTCCTCTGCGGTTA
>RJWT010033651.1:0-13853 GCA_004365215.1 Cuniculus paca
CAATAGGCAACTATATTTACAGGATCAGGGTAGGTAAGAGGCAGTGAAGCATGAACAGGGCCCATGCCAGAAGCCAACTTTAGGGAATGACGAGAGCAACCCCCTGAAACACTAAAAAAGGAGCAGCTAGGAGGGTAATGAGGAAAATGACACATGCTGTCCTGGAAGTCAAGGGGTAAAAACTGTTCCAGAAAGGGCTAAGTTACATAAGGTGCCAGTGAAATGTGTCCACTAGATCTAGCTGTGACCAACAGATGCAGAAATAAAAGTCAGTCTGCAAAGAGTCTGCAAATGAATGGAAAGAGGAAAATGAGGGGGGACATTTGGCTTTGGCAGAGAGGAGACAGGATGTCCTCCAGAAGAGGACTTAGGATGGAGAGCCCTACCTTTCTTGCTGAGAAGTGATGTAGTTTTCATCCTGCTGGGCACAGTAAGAAGGAGGCTCCGTGGTAGGCCGCAGTGAAGCTACTGGCCCTACATGAGTCAATCTGAGGACCGAGTCCTACATCTTATTAACCACTGATTTCTTTAGTGGTATAGGATGAGAATCTTCAGGAAGTAACACTTAGAAACTGGAGACCAAAGTAACAACCACATACTCTTACAGTAAGTTCAGCATCAGCTTAACAACAGTACTCACTACTGATTTTTTTTTTAAAAAGCAATGTACGAAAACACATTCCCATTGGCTTGAACAGTGGTGGTACATGCATGACTGTCCCACTGGGTGGCTTGAACCACCGGTGGTTAGCTATTTAACATCAGATGATGGAATTCAAATCTGAGCTGCCTGGCAGGGAGACGTAGGGATTATGGCCCCATCATGAATGTGTTAAGAGGAAGACAAGGAGAGCATAAATCAGCCATAAGAAATCAGAGAAACTACTACGTGGCTACCTCCAGGGGAGAAAAAGGAGGTAGAAAACCTGAAAAAGAAAAATGCTGGAAGTTTGAAATGGTTGTGGGATGAAGGCTTTTTTTTTTCGGCATCAGGAATCCAACTCATGACCTCGTGCTTGCCAGGCAAGCTCTGTGCCACTGAGCTATATCCCTGCCCCTGTGGGATGAATGAGAAAGGCCAAGACTAGAAACAGGGCTGGTGCTATCCATTCTTACTGCTCAGTGGAAACAAAACATCAGTAACTAAATCTGCAAGGAATAAAAAGGACAAGACAAACAATTTAACGCTGCAGGTTCTATAATAGAATAACCTCCATGTATTCTGAACTAAGTATGAGTGGGAAGTTTGAACATTTTTATGTCTTAAAATAACTCTAGGTGAGATACGGTTTCCTAACATATAACAAGTCTCCTATGGTTTGAGTCATACACTTAGCAAATTTACAGAACCATGTAAAAAATGTGCGACATACTTCAGAGAGTCAATAACATTTTAATTACGTAGGTTTTATTTTAGATGAACATTATTGTAAAAAAAAAAGTTCACCTGGAATAAAATCCATTTAAAAAATAACCACAGCATCATTATCAGTACATAGTTAATGAATTGGCTTAAACAAGATTAACCACATGACAGGTCCATTTTATCTGCAGGAGATTTTTCACATTAAGCCACTAGAGCCAAAATAAAATACGTCTGTCTAAACGTACACTGTAGAATAATTCTTGGGGAAAGCTAGACAGTTCCCTTTAGGGGCATGATTTTAGTCAAATAGTTTATGGTGCTTTGTATTAAAGGAACTACAGAGTCAGTTGCAAACAAAATAAAACCTATCTGTAAGGCATAGGAATGAACTATCATAGTTAAATTCACATTTTTTTAAAGGTAAAAAAATGAAGTAAGTTCTATGAGATCTTGGCAATAAGAAATGCAATTGCATATGGCACACAGTTCACGAAATGAAGTAAAATCAGAAAATATCCCTAAAATAATTGTTCATTTTCATTTCTGTACATTTAGGTCATTTAGATTTTTTCATGGTGAAGTTGACACCCATTAGTAGTCTAAAGAAAGGCTGATCCTACTATAAAATTTAGCTAGAATTTGAAATTTTATTAGCATGTCCTGTCTTTCAAGGTCCTTTCACAATAAGGGATTTTGTTTTTAGACATTCCTATTTTCAATGTAACAAGAAAGAACAGGGAGTGTTAAAAAAGTCTTAAAATTTGCTTAAAACTTGAAATAAGTGCAACATAATGAAATACATTTTAAAATTTTTTAGCTTAGAAGCTCATCTTTAAAGATTAAGAATTAAACTTACAAAGAAGTCTAAGTCGTAAACTTGAAAAGGTCTGCTTACATGTATCATTTACCAATCACAGGAAAAACTTTATGAGCCTTAACACAGACTTTCAGTAAAATGGAATTATCTCTTACTTAGAAACTTATGCAAAAATGTATCTATATTGCACAGCTAAATTTATTAATGGGGGCAGGGAGATAATACTTTTTTTTTTATACTGCTGGAATAACATATATGTTCTACTCTAAATAAAGATATCACCTACCTTTTTCCAAGGATGCCTTCAATTTAAAACAAAACAAACACAACGTATAATCTAAATTGTGTTGATTCTCAAAGGCTGGCTCACTGTTTTTATACCAGGTATTAGAATACTAGTTAGCTAAATGAGGTATAATTTAAAAATAGTCCTTCAAAGTAAAGAGTATACTCTTCTGAAAATTTATAACAAAGACTGCACAAAATGTTCGTGTAAATAGTAAGAAACCCTGCAGCATCTACTAACTGATGCACAGGTGGATTATTTAATCATAATCTGTCTGAAGAAAAATGTAGCTAAAATAAGTTCCCAGAGAAACATTCTACAATCAGCTGATTTGCATGCTACTTAGTTACAGCACATTTTCATTGTCTGATACTCTCAAATTCTATTTGAAAAGGTCTGGTCCAATCATCAAAACTTAGCACATTAATAAAGTGCAACCACTGAGCCACTGATACTGCTGTGAAAATCTTTATGTACCTTTATCCATAAGACCACAAAAATATTCACAAAAAAAAACTAGATTTCTTCAGTTTCAGCAGGGAACAGACAGTTATCTGTCACTAAATCCATCTACAAATAGAAAAAATAATGCACTATATGTACATTATTAAGCAAAATGGAATATTTATTGGGTCATTTTACCATGCAGAAAGTAAATTTCCTATGGTCTTAGCTCAAATTATATACAATTTAGCAAAGCTAAATGTAAGAAAATAGCAAGGACAATTTATTTCTATATAACAGAGTGTACACTCCCAGTGTGCTGCTACTTCAAAGAGCACGTTTAGACCCAGCTAATTTGTACAGGCTCTTTCAAAGGGAAGTTCATGGAGACTAGTAATACCTACAGAAGGCAAAAAGAGAGTGAAGAAATGTAACAAAAGCAAAGCATTGTTTAAAAAAATGTAGACTAACCACAGAATGTGTCAGTTTTGGTTTGCAGACAACCCCTGAGATAGAAACCAAAGTGTTAAGACACCAAATAGTCAGAGGTAAAATACTAAGAGAATTACATTCATGCATGGTGTCATAGCACTTGCCCTTTAGAAAGTACTTTATTACCACCCAGAAAGCTTCATTGCTTGGATTTTCACCCCCAGATAATTAAACAAGATGATTCCAAGAAATTATTTTTTCTATCCCAATGTGTATCTAAAGATGGCAGACTCACACTCAACTTTTAACCATGGAACTACTGATTATATAGTAATGAGTGACTTTCAGCTTATTCATAACTAATTAAAATGAACAAACAGACAAAATCAAGGAGGCTGAAACTTGTCAATAGCAAGTTTAGTGTAACCATCAAAAATAGCTATGGCATGTGTACAGCCACTGAACTGTTTCTAAATTTTAAAACAAGTAGTAAAGGCTGACTGATCCAAGCATTTAAACAACAAATCCTAATTTGAAGCAGAAATCTTTGTGGTAACAAGCAATCCAGCATTTCCACTTCCACCTTCTGTTCCTAACTACCTGACGTGACAGTAGCCTTGGCAGGCATGGCAGAAAGATTAATTATAACAGGATTCATTTGCTTAGTCACCTCTTTCCTATTCCCTTCTCTGTCATGCCACTGAAAGCTACAATAACAACAGTGACATTATAATCAGAATTTGGCACATAAATTAACACTAAATAATTTTTTAACGTGAAGCTTTTGTCGCCAGTAGGAATACCAGTACCAGTGTTTGGGGAGACAGGATTTGGCACAAATGACTGGACAAAGTTCTATCACAATGAATCTATACAGCTGGGGCTGGACACTACATATTCACTAATAGCTATTTAAAACTGAAATGCTGATCGTATTTTCTCTAATAAAAAGGCAAGACTTTTCCTAGAGGACGTACTAAGTCCAAGTACTTTTATTTAAAAAGAATAGACCCAAAGATTATCATTTTCACCATAACTAGGATTATGCCTTAAATTTGTATCGACAAGTTAATCCTTCACCTTATAGATAAGCTTTCTGCAAACTAAAATCTAAACCTAACTTTTGTTAACTCTTGCAGACAGAGATTATGGTAGAAATCAGGTATTACAACGAAACCAGTAAGCTGAAGGGTAAACCCAAGAAAAAACACATACTCTGATGTGATGCGGAAATAAAGCCCTAAGTGATACAATTCTACTTAGGAAAATTTCAGTTGAAGAAGTTTGGAAATAGAAACAGAGCAACATTCAAATGTGTTATTAGTTTTAGGTAACTAAGTAAAACATGTCGAACATGAGAAAGCACAGCAAATTACAAACCCAGGATAGGTGAGATAATAGTATTTCCAAATGCAGTTTCTATAGATTAGGCAGAGGCAATAAATTTAAAAAGCAATTCATTCAGCTACCCAGACTCTGACCAAAAAAAGAAAAAAAAAAATCAAGAATGAAACAGAACTCAATAATTTGAAGAAATAAAGATATTGTGGCCTCTGACAAATAAAGGGGTCTTTTAATGAATTTTTAAAACTCCTTTAGCTTTAGTTAACCTCTGCTTAACATTTTGCTGTCTTAAACATCCCAAGCGTACATGTTTGTCTAGAGCTTCATGACACAAAAGTGCGCAGACAGGAGTCTGAGATTGCGCTGTCAGAGGGAAAGGCTAATGATGATGTGCAAAGCGGAAAAGAAAGATAGCAGCTTCTGCAGCACGCAGTAAAGAAAGGAAAAACCAGTTAGGTCCTGCATGTGTCTCCATGTCATTGCTTCCATGTATGAAAAAAGAGCCTGTTCTTTTTTGAGGCCACGAAGCTGGAATCCGCTTGGCGCTTTGTGTTCGAAAAGTCTGAGTTTAGGGGTGCTCTCCACAACAGCCGGGCGGGGTGACTCTGAGGCTGGGGGACCTGTGCTTTCAGAGAAGCAGCAAAGGACCCTCTAGATGTGCTGCAGTCTCTCTCTCAGAAACAAAGAGTTCATCAAAGCAGCAAACAGCGAAAGAAGCTGGTCTTCTTGGATCGGTTCTCTGTTATTTTCACCGGCCCACTTGCCCCTGATGAATTGCTGTCATTCTAAAACACAGAAGATAAAGTTACCAAGGAAATGAAAGTTTCATGCTTTAACCCCAATCACCCAAAACATAAAAATAAGCCACACCATATGAAATGTATGTTCTAGTGAAATGTGTATCACTGGAGTATTTCATTAGAAGGGGAACTAATTGAGCTCCAATATTGTCTTTCTCTTTGGAAATAGTGGATTAAAAGGAGAAAAATGTTCTTAGGATAGTGCTTTTATTTTAATAATATACTAGGTAGGAAGCTCTCATTTCCAGTTCACAGAAACTATAACCAATGGAATGGTTTCAAGGGTAGCAATGGAAATAATGCTAAGACATTACTGGAGACAATTCTGTTTGAGGGAAGAAGAGTTGGTAAGATGATGTATATAATTTTAGACAGGACTGAGGTTAAAACAAACTTTTGAAGCTCTCCTTAAGATTCATCATTGAGATACTTCCCAATTTAAGAAAACTTGAACAACTTTAAGATTATGACTACAAAAATAACTGTTGAGTGAAATAAACTATACAAGCTTATAACAAAAATGTAATTTGTGCCATTTTCATTACTCTGATCAAAATTCAATTAAAGACCACTTGAAGGTCAGATGAAAGGGTGAACAGCTGCAGTTTTCAAATGGAATCCTAAAGAAACAGAAATCAGAATCGAAGTTCCACCAGGTGAGTATCTGATTCAGGAGAAGAAGAGTTTAGTATGAACATGTCATGGTCATTCTTAGTTTTTGTATCAAATGTCAAATGATATAAAAATTATAAGAGATACAAACCATTTTTCTGTTGAGTTTTGTCATTATATCTCGTGCAAGTGTAAAAAATGCCTAAAGGTAAAACAAAAAATTCATTATTGTATGTTTATATTTCAAATAGAAATATGGAAATTTTCATTATTTCATCATAAATATATTACTTTAGAGTTTGTGAGAAAAGAACATAAATGAAATCATAGTATGTTAAAGAA
The DNA here is from genome assembly GCA_004365215.1 of Cuniculus paca. Taxonomy (NCBI): domain Eukaryota; kingdom Metazoa; phylum Chordata; class Mammalia; order Rodentia; family Cuniculidae; genus Cuniculus; species Cuniculus paca. Next base: position 6,444 of record RJWT010033651.1, read on the forward strand.
CATTATAGCTTCTTTTTCAATTATATAATAAAAATTTTCCAATATTATCAAGCTGCACTTCATTTATTCATCAACTATTCTCTGCATGTAAGACCTGGTACAAGTTCTTAATATGACTTCTGTTTTTTTTAACTTCAAAAAAGATTTTACTGTGTTCAATTCCCAGCACCACAAAGAAAATTTTTTAAAAAATATATGTACTCCATTCTATAATACACTGGTATATAGTGGTTATAACATTTGCTATCATTTTTAAAGTGTCACTCTTCCCTAATTTTTTCCTATTTTTATTAACACACGTTTTTCGTACATAATGATTACATTTATCACACTGAGTTGGTATATGTACATAAGACATCTCAATTCTGTTTTTCATCCCCTAACCCTCCCATCCTTTCCTGTTTCTTTCAACTCTTGGTTCCCTTCACGACTCACGTTAGGAGTAGTTTCCTCAGTACACTGAGAACAGGGTAGAGGTTCTGTCTAAGCCATTCTCACTCTCCCAGAGGAGGGTTTAGTGCCTGGTCTAGGAGAAGCTAATATCTGTTTAATGAATAAGTGCAACTCTAAAATTTATCTTCACAAAAATCTCATTTACTTCTGACCTCTGCTGAGATCATACCTGAGCAGGTCTGATCATCTGTGTCTCCACACTCCAGAAACTTGACAGTACCTGGATAGAACACAGCTAAATTCCTTTCCCAGTAGTTTTCCATTTCAGTTCAGATGGAAGCAGGACAAATTTGAGAAATCTGAGTGATACTTTGTCTATAGTCTCTCCCGACTCAAAACAACAACAACAAAAAATTTTAGGGCTAGGGATCTAGCTCAGTGGCCTAAGCGCCTGCCTGGCAAGTGTGAGGTCATGAGTAAAATCCCCAGTGCCGCAAAAAAAAAAAAAAATTTTGAGGTGGGGTCTCACTAAGTAATTCGGGTTGGCCTTGAACTCACAGCAATCCTTTTGCCTCAGCCTCTGCTGTGCTGGGATTACAGATGTGTATCACCACGCCTGGCACAAACTAAGTATTTTAAAAACCTATCATCACTTTTTTCCTACAGAGCCAAAAACTTTTTAAAAATTTCTTCCACTGGCTCCAATGTTAAACCCACCTTTAAAATGTCAGCCTTGTTGTTCCCACCCACTCCTGATCCCCAAAAACTGTTCAGGAAAAGAATCAATATAAGGAAACACTGTAATTACAAGTATCACTCTTGGTCAGTGTCTCACCATCACACTGGTCACCTGGAAGTTTCTAAGTAAGCCTATCTTAGCTTTTACCAGGCTAACCAGACTAAAGCTCTGAGGAAATTGCTAACCTCTATGACATCTCTCTGGAATAAGCAACTCAGGCAACTCCCAGCTTCATACTTCCAAACTCAGTGCTCCCTTTAAGTGGCAGCTGCTGGTAGGGTGCAGTTAGCCTCAGAGACCAAGCCTGCTGTGTAAAGCCAGGGAAATGAAGTCTCCCTGTGGAGTGACACAACACGTGGTGAACGCCCTTTTCTCTCTCTCCACTATTCAAGTTGCCCTTTATAGTAGAGGGAAGTAGTTTTCTGCTTAACTATGCTTGTGTAAATAAATCAGTAGAGACTTCCTGTTTCCCAACACCCATTGGCCAACCTGAAAAAATGTTACTTATTTAAAACAAAGAAAAAGTTCTGATAAGTATCCATTGACCAATAGTCACTTCAATCTCCAGTTTTAGCTGTTATGACAGCAGCCTAAAAAAAAAATCATTATGTAGGAGACCATCAGCATTAGTAAGCAAATGACATGTACTATACATATTAAATGTATTATTTTATGATCAGTTTAAAAGTGGATTTTAGGGCCGGGGATATAGCTCAGGGGCACAGCAGCTGCCTGGCAAGTGCATGATCCTGAATTCGATTCCTAGTACCTAGTAATTAAATAAATAAATAAATATTTTTTAAACGGAAAAAATTATCTTCAACAATTCTGCCCTTGATGGACAAAAACTTAAAAGTTTTTCAAATGGGGGCTGGGGATATAGCTCAATGGCGCAGTGTCTGCCTGACAAATCTGAGGTCCTGAGTTTGATTTAAAAAAAAAAAAAAAAAGACTTTATGAATAATCTGGTTTTCTTTAACCTCTAGCTTAATGAAAATTTATGAAAGCTACTCCCTGATAAAACATACTTTCTTATTTCTACTAAATGCCACAGTGTTACAATGTATGGTGCTTAATTTACTTCCAATGTATACACAAAGGGAATCCGTTCAATAAGCTAACAGTCTGAGTCTCTTGAGAGAGTACAGACATGGGAGTAAATTACCTCGTCTGCTACTGGCTGCTACAGGGTGACATGAATGATGACAAATAAGCAGAGGACACTGCTTGGCTTTCTAGTCTAGGATTTCCAGCTTCCCAAACAAAGGCCTACACTGAACTTAAACTGAACTTCTAGCCTCCATTCAGTGACTCTTTATTGAGCAATCTAACATTGCCCGTGTGGAGCTGGATGCTCAAAGTTCAGCAACCAGAGTCCACGTAAAAGTCAGAGGCACAAAAGTCCATAGAATGGAGGTGGGTCAACGAAAAGCTTTCCTGGGGTAGGGGATTTAGCTCAGTGGTAGATCACATGCCTATCCAGTGTGAGGCCCTGGGTTCAGTCCTCAGCACTAAAACAAACAAACAAAACAAAAAGGCTTTCCCTAGGTCAGAAAATACTAAAAGCTTGGGCCAGAGATTTAGCTCAATGGTGTAAGCACCTGCCTGGCAAGTGCAAGGTCATGAGTTCAATCCCCGGTACTAAATAAGTAAATAAATAGGAAAATATCGAAGCTTTGAGAACCACTGGTCCCACTACCTAACAAGTCACCTAATATTTCCTTACCTCTTCTACATTCATACTGGATTTTGCACTGGTCTCCAAGAATTTAATCCCATAGTCAATTGCTAACTGAAAGGCAAACACAAATAGTAAATTCAGTGAAAGTGGTTTAACATATAAAGCTCTGTTTTTAGATTTTCCCAAAGTCCCCAAAGTAGGCTACCTATATCACAACTACTGTGGTTCTCAAATTTCTTTGCTTCCTTAACTTCTGCAATTGGAATTTAATAATTTAACTGTAAAAGTAGCACAAATTCATTTTAAGCAAAATTTCAATGGTTTTCTTTGTTCTATTATTCTTTTAGTTGTCTAATATATATGTAAGAAAATCTATGAGATGGATTCCTACTCTTACCATTAACTTGAGTCATTTGCCCATTTATCTGTTACAAAAGTACAATTCTCCCAGTTACTATGCTGACTTTTAATCTGAATGAGTCTATAACAGAACAAGAACACTGAAGTACCTCACTGCTTTGATTTCTATTAACTGACACATACTGTAAACTCTTTCATATTGCTCCCTACCCTCACAGGACTCCCCAGTTCATTTACAACACTAAATTTAAGTGAATGTTTTTAAGGGAAAGTTTGTGGTCAGGTATTGCAAAACACATCCTGCAGGTATCACTGAAAAAAAGACCACGGCAAAACTCCAAAACTTAAAAAGTGAAACCTCTAAGTTAACTTAGAAAATGCCATCAAAGTAAGTATGTACAAAAATATAAACTTTTTGTTCACAGGACACAAAACAGAGAAAAGCCTAGAAATGACACATCCATAGTCTGATCAGCTATGAGTTTATTCATAATGACCTACATCTGATATATAGTAAAATACCCTTAGAAAAAAATATGAACTGCAACATGATTACTGTTGAACTTCGCCTATCCCATTATTTGTTTTTTTCAAAGAGAATGAATTATTTTAAACCCAAAACTGGGCTTTTCACACAGATCTGAAAGAAAGAGCTTGAACTCTAAGCTGCAAGAATCTTAAAGGACCAATTTGTATCTCTCAGAAAACATTAGCAAATTCTTTAGGAGTGAGTCATGACCACACAGTATATGGAGTTGGATTCTGAATACTAATTCATACCATTCAAGTATGAATTACATCTCTTTGTTGTTGTTATCCAATTTTAAAGGATTAAAACACAGATATTTTAAAACTTAAATCAACAATTAAATAACATTAAGAAAATGAATGTTTAATGCGAGTTGATTGGAACATTTATCCATTTGGTTGAAATTTACCTTCTCCCCTCTTTCCTTTGACACTTGTCTTTTGTCATTCATATCACATTTGTTACCCAGGATCATTCTTTCAACATCGGAAGAGGCATGCTGCAAAGAGAAAATAGTATGCTATAAAAACAGCCTGAGAAAGACTATAGTTATTCAGCAGGAAACTCCCAACCCGTCAGAAATACATCAATGTCTTTAATAATAAGACAAATAATCTTTCGTTCAACACAAGGTCTCACTCAAAGGAAAGTTTAAAGATGGGAGGAGGGAAAAATGCCAGAGTTTAGGCCTTTCACAGAGCCTATGCACACTCTTGCCCCAAGGGCTCACAGTCATTCTTTAGTCTTCTTCTTTTTCCTTTTTTTTTTTTTTCTGTTTTTTTGTTTCACATGAAGTAACAAAAATAAAGCTTACAGTTATCTAATAGCAAAACCTCCAAATATTTCTTTGGGTCAAACACAGAAAAACTTAGTATCAAGTGACCCAGTGGAAAAAGTATTCCGGATTCTCAACAGTTTAAAAAATAAATTTATGTGGGCCCTTATAAATATGTAAAAAGTTATTTCAGAGTCAAATTTCTTCCTTGAACTATCAGACATTTAAAAAAAAAATCTTAGTACCAGTTTTGCTGGAACTAAGCCAAATTTCAAATATCTAAAATGAAGAAAATGTTAAAAGGAAAGAAGTTGCCAAAGATACATTTTTGTGGAATAAATAGAATCTGGGAGTCCAGTATTTTAATTCTGAACCTCCTGCCCTTTTATTTGAGACAGGGTTTGACTATGCAGTTCAGGCTGGGGTTGAATTCACAGTGATTCTCCTGGCTCAGCCTCCCGAGTGTTGGGATTACAGGCCTGGATCTACTTTCTAAAGGCTGTATGAACACTGGCAAATCACTTCTTTCTGATCTCAGTTTCCTTGTGTATAAAAAGGGGACTTAGATTATTGGTAAGGTCTAGCCCAAGTTTAAATTCTGTGAAACTGCTCCTCTGTGTACACCCCACCCCTTTATAGGTGGAGAGGGGCCCAGCCTGACTGCCCTGCTTCTCAGAAACAGAAAGGGTCTCTACAAGCACACAGCAGGGTCTCCTCCAGCATCACTGCTCTCTTCCATCCTTACCTCTTCAATGTTTCTTATCCAGTTCTTGATATTGTCGAAGGATTTTTCATTTGTGATGTCATAGACCAGCATAATCCCCTATTAGGAGAAACAAAAGTCTTTATATAGCCCTTTATACACTTACCGTAAATAATGTCAACATAGCCTTTCTTTCCAGAAACATTTTGTTTGTCCTTTGTCTTAAAAAGGGATTCATAACGAATTTGGAAAATACAGAAAAACAAAAATAAATTGTCTCACTACATAAATAAATAAGAAATCTAGTAGCATCTTCACTGTTAACCTTCAATGAATTAGAGACTGTGGTAAAGCTGATACATCCTTCCTACCTGACCTCACAGGATAACAATCAACACCAACTACAGCTGAAGGCAAGTTTAAATTAAAACAGAGAGAAGAGTGAGAAGAGACACAATCACTTTCATTGTCCATTTGTTTATTCTAAGTAGAAATCAGCCTTCTACTGCTCCACTAAGATGAAGACAATACTGTTTTAAAATTATTTCTTTTTTAGAGGCTGATTGAAATGTCATCCTTTATCTAGATAAATGATAGGCACTTAAAATATTTCCTACATGGGTTTAGTTAAAAACACTGTAATCATATTTTTGAAGCTGCCATATCTGGTATTTACAAAAGGTTCAACTTACAGATGTTACATTAACACCTATGTATAACTAGTCTAGAGTCTATAACCTCAGACCACACTGTGGTGCCACATGCTAGACCCACTCAACTGTCCACCCATTCAACAAATATTTAATGAGTACTCAAATACCATAGTATTCAGAATCCAACTCCACTGCTACTAGCAGTGAATAAGACAGTCAAAATCCCTTCCTCTTGTGGAAGGCTAGCAAAGAAAAAGACAGTGAACCAACAGTTATATAAATATTGACCATGCAATGAAAAAGCACGGGAGCTCGGAGCTCTCAGGTCAGGGATGTGATCTGAGCTGAGAGGCCGGAGAAGTCAGAGGTCTCCCTGAGATAATACTGCAGCCAAGGCCTGAGGACTGAGCACACTTATGCTGTGCAGAGGAGTTGGGTGTGAAGAAGTGAAGCTTCCTGGCACCTGGCAAAGAGTAGAAATGTTATAAACATCTCACTGACAGGGAAGCCCAGAGCCCAAGGGACTCAGTGAAAGGAAGCTTGGCGAGACTGCAGAGCTCACAGCAGACAGGCACAAAGTGAGGCAGGAAGGTAGCCGGGGCCGGCCATCTCTAAGGGACCGCTGTCTGGGTCTCAGCTGTTGCCGTGGCTCTTGTAGTCACCACAAACAGCGCTGAGTAAAATATGTGCTCTTCTGTTTCTCTTGTATTACAGTCAGCCCACACAAACACCTGGAGGTGATCTCCCCATTTCCTGCCAGTCCGCAAGCCCTGCAGACCTGACAAGTCAGTATTTCCAGCCTCTGATCCCTCAGCTCACATACAAAGCCTCATTCAGATTCTCATCAATTAGCCTACCTGGATTACCATTAGAGTCTTCAACAGTCTCCCCACTTTCATTCTTAACTCCTCTAATCCCCCTGCCACGGGGCACCTATTATCATTTCATGGCTCCAAATTCCTTAGTATGGTACCTTTCCAGTGCATTTAGAATTAAGTTAAAATTCCTTAGCCTGGTAAGCAGTCTTTTCAGGGTTTGGCTTCCAACTTGGAAGTAAATATAAGTGTAAAGAAATACAAATCTGTGTGGGGTTTTTTTGTTTTTTGTTTTTTGTTTGTTTGTAGTACTAGGACTTGGACTCATTTCTTATGTTGAGAAAGGGTCTCAGTATGTCCTTATGTTGTCCAAGGTTTGAACTTGTGATCTTCTTGCCTTATCCTCTCAGTATGCTTGGATTGTATCCCTATACCACTATGCCTGGCCTGGTTTGTTATAAAATTATTCTGGCTAATTTTACTCTGAAAGGGATTACCTTTGTCTATCACAATTAGATAAGAAAATTAAAGTTACTTTTCTCTAGTGAAAAAATAAATAAGTAAATAAATAAATACAAATCAGATAAAATACACACAGATAAAAGAATCCAGGAAATAAAACTTTAACAAAAGGTATCTGTCAGAGTGGTAGAATTTTGGAAGATTAGGGCTGGGGATTTAGTTCAGTGGCATAAGTGCCTTCCTGGCAAGTGTGAGGTTGTGAGTTTGATCCCCTGCTGAAAAAAAAAAAAAAAAAAAAAA